>JAJOOS010002978.1:0-30033 GCA_029582725.1 Solanum chiquidenum | reverse complement strand
TGTAAATTCTGGTTAAATTTGTTTACTCTTATTTGCATTATACTCTCTTATAAAATTAATATTGGAGTACATTTTAATAGTTTAGGTTTCTTGAATGTGAGAGGTATTATTATATTATACTATGTAATTCATTTTGGGTGAAGAAAATATATATTTATTGAAAATTTCTACATAGTATTTGTTTGTATGTGTGTTTGTTTCTATAGTATAAGCAACATTTTCTTTGAAAATAATTACAAAATTGCATTTGCAAAAAAATAAAAAATAAAAGACACATGAGGCAGTTAATATAGGCATTTTCAAAAAAACAAATTTATCAGTTTTAAAATTTAAAATTTTAAAATTAATAATAATTATTTGCAATTCAACCTATAAAATTGAGATCAGAAGTAGTTACAACTTACTAATTTAAAATAAAAAGAATTATAAAATTAGATTTCATTTACCATTTAAAAACAAAACAGAAATTCAAATCAATTTTAAAATTTAAAATAAATAAACATGAAAGCATTTGTAAAAACTATACACGTGTATAATATTAGAAAATAGTAGAAGTATTTAATTAAAAAAACTGAAATGTGATATGAAAAATAAAGTTGTATATTTCTTATAGAGAAATTAAGAGATGGTGGATTATTATGTTGTTTTATCTTTATGTTTGTATATGTAGCTTTAATTTAATCATATTTTAAAAAAAAGAATTTGTAGTCAAAATATTATAATAACTACATTTTTGTATATGATGATTAAAAGAGTTTACACGATTAATTTCATGTGTTATCCCTTTATATATTTTTACTATATATGTTATTAACTTTTATTTATCTATTTTTTTGTAAATATGCATTATTTTGTAACTTAATTTCTAACAGATAAAGTAATTGAGAAGATGTTTTAGGAACAAGTAAAACGGTTTAAGTCAACTTCTTAAATTCATATTTTTTGATATATATTTTTATTAAATAATAATAATAATTATTATTTTTATTATTATTGAGAGAAAATTTACAAATTTATAATTTTGAATTTTAAATTTGATTTTACAATTTTAAATTGAGATAGATTAATCAGTTTGATAATCTATGTTGGAAAAAATAAAAATAAAATTTAGATCCAAATCAAATTTATTTGTTTCAGTTAAAAAAATCACAAAATATATCTTTAATTTAATGTGTTCAATTAAATAATTTAATTATTCTTATTATCATTTTAAAAATATTACTAATTGCATGATAAATTTTATTAGTTATATAAAATTTAAAATATCCGCGCAATGCACGGGCACGTATACTAGTATAGAATAAAAGAATAAAAATTAAAATTAAATTAAAAATAAGTTAAATAATAATTTTCTCTTTCATACCGACTTTTTTGTCAACCTTACAAATTTATTTGAATACTTTTATGGAAAAAAATTGCTTAAAATTTTCAAATAATTTACTTAGGAATTTTAAAATTACCATGTAATAATTGCACACATAAGTTTTTTTTATTGAATCTTGTTAGGTAAAAATATATAAAGGAATTATATATATATTTTTAATAATCTTCATAATTTCTCATGTAATTTATATATTTGTTTTGTAGAGACATAAGTTTGATGAATTAAATAGGTCTATTATTTCTTAAATGATGATTTACTGACATGACATATCAACTAAAATAGAAGGAGACTTTTGATGTATTTAGTATTGTTTTTTGGATAAAAAATATAATATTATTCATTTTCTATTTTTTCAAAAAAATATATTGTAAGCATGAATTTCAAATACACAATTAATATTATTGTAATAGTTAATTGACCTTTAATATTATTGATTCATTATACAATTTATGATTAATTGATGTAAGTTAGCATTCATTAGTGATTTGTCTATCAATATTTTTTGAATGTATGTGTTCAAAATTGATGATATTATAATATGTTTTAAAAACGTACTCTTCATAACATAAAAGAATAAAAAGTTTAATTATGATAAAAGATTCTTAAGTATGAAAATTTATTCTTAATAAACTAATATATCTTTTAAAAAAAATATGATCATTATTTTAGTTAAATGAGTTTAATGAATTAAATTAGTCTATTATTAAAAGAGACTTTAATGACATGTCATGCCAACTAGGAGAGAGTGGAACTTTTGAAGTGTCAAGTATATTTGGAGAAAAATAGTTAAGTGATATTTTACTTCTAAATAAAATATAAATGATATTTCAAGGCAATTCCTAAACTTGAATGAGTATTTAGGAAATTGACTCACCTTTAACCATAGCCACAAAAAAACATAGAACCCAAACCCAAAGAAGGCCATTCACTACACAGTTGCTTACTTCCTCTTACATTTCTAGTTTTCCACTGCCTCTACTTCTCCATGAATTATCCCCCAAAATAGTATTGAAGTCCAAAATATGCCATTTGCTGCAGCATTAGCAGCACCGTTGGCACCCCAAATCTCTTCACATAAAAAAGTGTGGGCTTCTTCCGGCACAATCAGGAAAAATAGCAATGCCCAAAGACAAAAATTGGAAAAGAATACTCTTCGGAACGTAACAGAGGTAGTTAAAAAGGATGCGGAGTTCATAAAGAAGGGAATTGGCGAGGGGCTGCAATGGGCTAACAAAACCTTTCGCATTCCCAAACTCACTAAGTCACTTGATGATTTCGTTTGGCTTCGTCATGTTGAGGAACCGCGGGTCTCTTCAGAGGTTTTTGATACCCCCTCTTGGCCTCAACCACATTACCCAGGTTCCTCTTTTTTCTTTCTTTTTGTTGGATTACTTGGAATTTGGTTTCAACTGAAATTATAATGTTTTGTACTTTCTTATGTGTAAATCTGTGCTATGTAATGCTGAGTATGTGTTTGATGTTATGTGGGTGGTTGTTTGCAGAATCACGGTACTTTAGTTTTCTTTCATATTCCCCTATTTTTTGAATTCGTGGGTCGAGGTGGGGATTCGATGTGTTTAACCGGAAAATGGTACACTTGAATTTGTCACGAGGTCAAGGATACGCGGATTGAGTTAACTTGTTAGTTCGTTTTAAGTATATAGATATGTTATTGGATAAGTTTATTAAGAACAAAAATGTATTGAAATAAATAAAGGAAACAGGAATGCTCAGATATTTCTTGATTCAGCTTGGTTCCGGAGATAGCTTAGTGCATCAGATTCTGGAATCTGAAACGTAAACTGCTCTTGTTCTTGAGAGCTCAGACATAGTGAAGAATTTAAATAATAGAAAACTTGGAGCATAAGAGTATCAATGTATTCCATAGTATGCCAAAAAGTCAACCCTTTACAAGTGAATGAAAACTACTCCCTCTGTCCTAATTTATGCGACTTACTTTCCTTTTTAGTCAGTCCCAAAAAGAATGACATATTTCTATATTAAGTAACAATTTAACTATAAAATGTCTATTTTACCCGTAATGAAATGATTTACAGCCACACAAATTTCTATCATTCATTTTGGACCACAAGTTTTAAAAGTCTTCCTTTCTTTCTTAAACTCCGTGCCGAGTCGAAATACCTCACATAAAATGGGACGGAGGGAGTACTATTTATAGGCAACAAAGATTATATATGTCAGCCATTAGGAATGCTTCACTCGAGCCTTAAAGTACTATACAACAACAACATACCCAGTGGAATCCCACTAAGTGGGAGCTGGAGAGGGTAGAGTGTACGCATACCTTACCACTACCTCACAGAGGTAGAGAGACTGTTTCGGAAAAATCCTCGGCTCAAGTAAATCAAGCCCAAGTAAAAGAAGAAGAAAACAATGAGGAAAGCATAACCGCTAATAAGAAAAACAGTGTAAAATCTGCAAGGGAGAGACTAACAACACTAAAATAGTGTAATAATCGAACCACAATAAACAACATATGGCAAGAACTACAAGGGTACAACAACTACTACTACTACGGTGGACACTAACCTTCACAAGGCAAGACAACACTCTACCTCTACTAACCTTCTACAACCTACCTTAATATGCGACCTTTACTGGTTCCTATCTAGAGTCATGTTCTCAGTAATATGAAGTTATGCCATGTCCTGTCGAATCACCTTTCTCCATTACTTTTTCAACCTACCTCTTCCCCTCCGCGTACCCCCTACAACTAGCCTCTCAGACCTTATCACTGGGTGTCAGTGCACCTCCTCTGCACATGTCCAAACTATTTTAGTCTCGCTTCCCTCATCTTGTCCACTACAAAAGCCACTCTCACATTCTCTTGGATAACCTCATTCCTATTCTTATCGCTCCTAGTATGCCCACACATCCATCTCAATCTCCTCATCTTCGCAACATGCATCTTCTGAACATGTGAGTTCTTGACTGAGCAACACTCCATCCCATACAATAAGGACGGTCTAACCACCACTCTGTTGAACTTACCTTTGCGTTTAGGTGGTACCTTCTTATCACACAACTCTAGAGGCAAGCCTCTACGTCATCCATGCTGCTCCAATGCGATGTTGTCCAAACAATAATGTAAAATTTTTTGGGAGTTGGGGAACACAAGACTTGATTCAAAACTTCAATTATCACGATCACGTAAGTAACATAAAAGAGAGTTCAACAAGTTGGAAGCGACTAGGGGTGTGTGCAATATCGATGGAGTTTCAACTCAATAGGCAATGACCAACTTGTTACAAACCAATTAACACATGGATAACATTTGGTCGATACTATATCCAATATTCTCTCAAACTAATGTATACGTATATCTTGGATTCTTCCGAATTTCAAGACCATGCAAACAAAACACCAAGCATTGCTTGAGTGGATTAGACTATCTGTAGATCTACCCTTATATGAGAAATCAATCAGATTAGACTATCTCTAACTCTAACCCAATGACCAATTTCTCAAGTTCTCACTAATGAAGTCTTACCAACCTTATTTTGCTTTCTCAAGTCAAAATAGAGTTAGGTTCAACCACTGTTTGCAACCATTGATTTTTAGTTTAAACCTCGAAGACAACAACAGATCCATGCATAATAGCTGATTTTAGAACTATTTAGTCACTACCCATTCAAGTTTACACCCACATCGTGCACACACACACCCCTAGCAAGATATTTAGTTACTCATAAATAACAAAATAGAGAATATACCATCAAAGTTATACTCCATTCATAAGGTGTAATCAAATTCAGATCCAAGCTCAGAGAAGTACAATTTGGGTTTTCTTCTTTAGCAACGAAAAACTATTCTTCAATGCCTATTATCTACTCTCTACTATGCAATAATGAAAACTAACTAGAATATCCCCAATTGGGAAGACCGGAAGAAGATGATAGTACATAATTACACATTCAATAAAATCCTTGGAACCTGCCAAAGGAAGCCTTTTCAGCATCAAGTACGAGTTTTCCACTTTTCTTTCGTCTTTCACTTGCGCTGCAGGTACAAAACCGTCCATATACGATTATGGCGCTGTTTCAGTTTGCTCCAAACCAGTGGCACATGCGCCAGACCGACGAAGTGCTGGTTCAAAATTGTCAAGCACAGGTGCCTTACACAATGCCTTACTTCTCGTTGCACCTGCGGAACACCGGTGCACTCCTGCTAGATGTCGGTTCCTTGCCAGTGTATTCGGTGATTCTTTAGTTCAAATCCTTCATTCTTCATTTTTCAAGAAATGCCTCTACATAAGAGAACAATGACCTAAAATCCCTTCTATTAGCATTAAAACATAACAATAATTCATGAATAAAAGTCAAATAAGTTGGTAAAATATCAACTCATCAGGCACCCAAGGGTGTGGGATAGCGGTCAATGAAGTGGTTGAGAACCCTGAGGTCTTTGGTTCAAAACTCAATAGAGGCAAAAAACACTAGGTGATTCTTCCCATTTGTCCTAGTCTTGGTGGACAGAGCTACCTGGTACCTGTTGTTGGTGGGAGGTGATAGGTACTCCGTGAAATTAGTCGAGGTGCGCGAAAGCTGGCCCAGACACCACGGTCATAAAAAAGATTAAATAAAAACTACCAACTCATCAGTAATCACATTGAAATCCCCTCCTACTAGCCATGGGGAGTTCATATGTGAGGCAATATCATACAGGTCATCCCACAATGCAATTTTAGTAGTCCTGTCAGTACTAGCATAAGTTATTGTCACAACCAATTCTTGGCCTCCATCTAAATGAAGAAGGTTGAATGACAACAACGGCTCAGTATCTCTTTGAACCTCCACTTGAATGTCCTCTTCCACAAAAATTCAGATTTTGCCATTAATATTATGTAGTACATTACCCATCCACAATCTATACATGTTTATATGTCTAATGTGCTTAAAAGGTTCCAGTATTTCAATAAAATTGAAGTGTTTTTGTCTGTTTAATATAACTACTCTCTCAAAGGCCTGTTGAGTTGAGTATTCACAAACCTTATATTCCATACGAGAGAGCAATTCATTGAGACATACCCAGGCAGAAGCTTTCTTTGTTTGCATACTTCCCACTGCCTTAGGAGGTATACTTTTGTCCCATGCCTTATGCTCTCTTCCTTCTCTTCTTGCCTTTGTGATCTGTCTAGGAGATAGATCTTCTTTGTTACTCTCATGTAGTAGGCTTGAGTTGTTATCCACCTCCTCCTCATCTTATCAATCTCCTTCTCTACTTCATCACCTGTGGGGTCTCCTTATTTGTGACATCATACTTATGGTTCTTGGCCACTAGTTGCTTGTACTATCCTCCTTGTCTTTGTCCTCATTATTCTCATCCCTTGTTGATTCCTGTTTGTTTTATCATCAGTCATAGTGTTAACCATTTTTGTCTACCCTTCTTGTGTAGTTGCATCTTGCAGAAGAGATGTGTTAGCCTCTCCCATTCCTGTGATTAATTCGCTCTCCTGATTCCCATCTGGTGGTTCTTTTGGAGCATCTATCTCTCCATGTAGCTCCTCTTCTTGAACCTTTTCCTTCTCCATTTGATCTGAGACACTCATGTTGTTGACTTGATCAATAGTCACTAACAGTCCTTACATATCATGACCTTGAAACATACAATGAGTTCAATATTTTGGTAGGTAATCGTATTGAATTTCCTGCCATTTCAATTTTACTTCTCCTGATTCTTCCTCAATATAATTTATCTGTATCCTCTTTGGCAACTCCTTCAGTAGGCCGACCTCCACTTTTACCCTAGCACATCTAGGTCTTGTTTGATTGTTTGTGGCCTTGTCGATCACCAAGGTTTTCCAACTTCATTAGCCATGGAAAACATTGATTCCTTATCAAACAAGTTTGTGGCATTCCTATAAAGGGTATCCATGCTATGGCAATAGTTGTTTACTGCTCCGGAATAAACTTTGGATCTCTTAAAGGAAAATATCTGTTTCTAACTCATGCTCATGACATTAACGTTGCATAATCTTCAAGTAGTGATAATCTGATTAGAGTATGTCATTCCTCCAAGAATCTGATATTACAAGGCCCCTTAATCTCTAATTGTATTGGCATCACCTTCCTGAGTTCATACAAATCTGTACGACCATATGAGAACTTTGCGTTGATCGCAAATTGCATGCCAGTTCATGAACTCTCATGGGATCATGCACCAAATATCTTGTCCTTGCACATCTCGACTACCTATAGTTCAACCTTCTACAACTCCACTACTGTACAACTCTTGACTTATCAATACTGTCATGGTCCAGCCGATTCACATTTTGTATCAGATCTTTTTTATCAACTATAAACTTGCCTCCTATTAGTCCATCGTTAACACTTTGAAAAGACATTGATTAGGGTGCACCGTCTCTTGAGGACATGCAATTTCACCATTTTACAAAAAGTTCAACCCTTCCATGCCACTCCCCGATGATGATCTCTTAACTTCACAACTCAAGAGACCTCAATTTTGGCCATGGTTTAACTTTACAACTTCTTTGTATCCATTTGAGGTTTTCTACGCTAATTGCCATCTCAGTTGTAATGTCTCCAAACCAATATTCTGGACATCAATTGAGGTAGTCCATTCTAAATTTCAAGGAAGTTTTATCAATTACAATGTGCATGAGAATTCCATCCAAGCGTGAGGTCTCTTAGTAGGGCTGGGTGGTAGAGATGAGGGTGAGGAGGGGCGAATCTATTTTCGATGCTGGGGTGTTCAACTACAGAAGCCATTTATCTTATTAGGAGACTGGTGGAATAATATGGGGAGAAGAAGAGGGACTTACACATGGTGTTCATCAACCTTGAAAAGGCATACGACAAAATCTTGAGGTAGTTTCTATGGAAATGCTCGGAGGCAAGAGGTGTACTTGTGGGGTACACTAGGGCGATTAAGGATATGTATGTTGGAGCGAATACCTTGGTAATGATAGTGGGAGGAGACTGAGAGCACTTTCGAGTTGTGATGGGCTTCTGTTAGCTCTTAGCCCATTTTTATTTGCCTTAGTGATGGATGTGTTGACTTTACAAATCCAAGGTGACGTGCCATGGTCTATGTTATTTACAAATGACATAGTTTTGATTGTTGAGACTCGCGGTGGAGTTAACACTAAGCTGGGGGTTTGGAAACAAACTTTGGAGTTTAAAGAGTTCAGGTTGAGCGGGACCAAGATAGAATACTTGGAGTGCAAGTTTAGGGACGAAACACATGATGTTGGTGTGGAAGTGAGGCTTGATACCTAGATCATCCAAAAAAGAGGAAGTTCTAAGTATCTTGGGGCTATTATTCTAGGTAGTGGAGAGATTGATGATGATGCCACATGTCGTATTGATACATGGTGGATGAAATAGATGCTTGTATCCGGTGTCTTGTGTGATAAGAAAGCGCCACCAAAAACTTAAAGGCAAGTTCTACGAAGTGGTGGTTAGACCAAACTATGTTGTATGAAGCAGGGAATTGGTCAGTCAAGAACTCTCATGTTCAGAAGATGGAAGTTGCAAAAATGAGGATGTTGAGATAGATGTGTAGTTACTATGATTAGGAGAGATAAGATTATTAATGAAAATTACCGAGACAAGCTGGGAGTGGCCTCAATGAAAGACAAGATGAGGAATACAAGATCAAGATGGTTCAGGCATGTGAAGAGGAGATTCATGGATGCCCCAGTACGGAGGTGTGAGAGGTTGGTTATGGATGGTTTCAAGAGAAGCAGAGGTAGGCCGAAGTAGTATTGGGGACAGGTTATTAGATAGGATATAACACAACTTTAGCTTACCAAGGACATGTCCTTAGATAAGAGGCTACGGAGGACACAAATTAAGGTAGAGGACTCGTAAATAGCTATGTTGCGTGGACTCTTCATTTTTGCTGCTGAACCTGTCTCAACGTGATACTGGTGCGGGCGCAAGTGCGGTATGTGTGTGAGATTCGGTAAAATCCATCTAGATACTTTGATCAGAGTTGAGAACAAATTTTGGGGGAAGATTGAGAATTCAAAAATCTTGGCAACTGAGATGGATGAACTTCGACGACATTTTGGCAGAGAGGCAGTAGGAATGAGCTACAATTGAGGTTTTGGTGTATTTGTAGAGGTAACGACGAGTCTAATTAGACAGAGAATATAAAACTAGGTTTTTACAGAGATATTTTCGAAATGTCTTGTTTACCCTTTATGGGCCTCCATGTTTCAATTAAAATTATTTAAACATTTTGGCCTAACCAATTCTAGTGACATTTTACCTTTCATGGGCCTATTGTTTGTACTTTATATAATTAGTATTGTGGACTTTGTTGGACTACTATTGTAGTGTAAAAATCCTTCAATGACTGGGACAACAAATCTCAATATGTATCATTTACACAATTTTTTTAGCATTATAATTGTTTAGGACTTTGGAGATAAGACTAGGATAACTAATGTCACATTTGAGTCAAAAATTTGTTTTATATATCACTTTACGAACATGAAAGAATGAAAGATTGAATTTTACAAAGTATCTCTCAAATTTTAGAATATCTTTATAACTCTATTTTTATAATGTTGAATATTTTAGCTGAATCCCCGCACCCGTATTCATCCTTGGATTCGTACCCCCGAATCTTAATATTTAGATTTTGCAGAATCCGACTCTTGAATATGCACCCGTCTCAGATACCCCCACCCGATTCCGAGCAACATAGGTAAATAGCCCTTCCATACTAGTAGTCGTAGTAGTTTCTTGGTCTTCGATTTCTGTTACTATCTGTTGTTTCTTGTACTTCGATTATAGTAATAATTTGTTGTAGTTTTTTTTTTTTTAGAATGTTTTGTCATGCTATCGTTAGTATTTTGTCGTGCCTTCTTCACTTCCATATTTCTTTTCCCGAACTGCTTTTCTGTGCTTCTCCTTGAGTCAAGGATCTATTGGAAAAAACCTCTCTACCTTCCAAAGTAGGGGTAAAGTCTGTGCATGCACTACCTTCTCCAGATCCCACTTGTGGTATTACACTGAGCATGTTGTTGTTGTTGGTAGGGCGTGGTTGGTCGATACTACTACCTTCAAGGGTAAAGTTGAATAAGAAGACACTTAAACCATCTTTTATATTTTGTGAGTGAATTGCAGGGATTACATTGGGTATGTTGTTGTTGTTGGTAGGGCGGGGCTGATCAATATTACTTCCTTCAAGGGTAAAGTTGAATAAGAAGATACTTCAACCATCTTTTATATTTTGTGAGTGGATTGCAGAGTATTGATCTAAGATTTCAGGGGATGATGGAGTGTAATGGCTAAATGCTAAACTTAAAGGACCTTTTATTCTTTTGAGCCCCATTATAACAAAGAGAAAGTTTTAACCTCTAATCACCAACATTCACTTAATGTTGGTTTTCATTTATAAAATTACCATACTTATCAAAAAAAAAAAATATAACATAGAGAAAGTTCGAAGAAGGAACTACAAAATCCTTTCCAGTATGTCAGTTTGGTGCATATCACTTCAAAGAAGTGGGAGGACCTCAGATCAAGTGTACTCTGTCGACCACTTATGTTCCTCTGGAAATTTTAGTATGTGGTAAGTGGTGCATGGTAATTGTTGTTTTGTTTTTATAATCCACATATCATCATGGTACCCCCAACAAAGATGGTCGCCCTTGAAGAAAAGGAAAAAAAGTTGAGATTGTTGAGAGTTTAACGAAGTTCGAAACAAAAGGAAAATGTTTCTCTATGGCCAGGGTGGGGACTAACCAACTGTTAATTGATCGTATTTATACTGATGTACAAGAGTAAGAACATATATTAGTCGGTATTGTGTGTATATTTGCTACGCCAAGCTAGCTCATCATAGGGGTTTCTATTTCAAGAAGGCTTAAGTTCTTCCTTTATTAAGGTAAGGTCCTAGTGTAAAATTACTACTCACTTTGTCCCATATTAACTGATCACCTTTCTAAATATACATGTCCCAAATTACTTGATCACTTAATAAATTAAGATAAAATTAATTAAAATTTTCCTATTTTACCCCTATAATTAATACTCATCATCATGCTTAATGTTCCCATAATTTCTCTTTGGAAGCTTTAACAAAATTAAAGTTTCTAGAATTTATATTTCCAAAGAGTTCATTAAATACTTAATTACTCCTTTGTACTCTTGCTCTCACCCATTTTGGAGTACTTATAATAGAATTGTTTAAGAACAAGTATACACGTGAACAATCAAAAACAACACATAAAGTGAGAACATCACTATAATGCGAAGATCAAACAAAATATTGGAGCGACAAGTTATGATTAATCTGCCAAAATTTGAAGATCCAAAAAATTCCTTTGAAAATTTTTGGAAGAAAAAAGTGTTTCACCATGTATTGATAATGAAATAAATGTGCATAAGTTTCAATAATACCTTTTATATGCCTTATGCCATCATAAATTATCTTGATATCCATCAATATGGATAAAAGATAAATTAGTCAAATTAATATCTTATTTATGATTTCTTAAGTATTGTGTATAATGGAAAGTGATCAGTTAATATGGGACGGAGGGAGTACTTTCTGTTTCTTACTTGATTAATTTTTATGCCCACAAACCTGGCCTCGGAAATTAAAATATTTTGAGCACGAGTTTTTATGGTCCATTGGCCAATTTAAGTTACCATGGGGAAAGGATCCCCTCCAGTAAAATTTGTTCCATTGGCCAATTTAAGTTACCATGGGGAAAGGATCCCCTCCAGTAAATTTTGGTCCATTGGCCAATTTAAGTTAGCACAAGGAAAGGATCCCTGCAGTAAATTTTGCTCCTTTACTCTTTACTGGAGTTATGAATGTGTGCCATGTTTTAAAAATAACTCTTAAACGTTTGAAATAAGTGCATCTTAACACAGTAGACAAATTATATAATAATTTTATTCTTAATACATTGCTCCCTCCGTCCCATATTAACTGATCACTTTCCATTTTACACAATACTTAAGAAATCATAAATAAGATATTAATTTGACTAATTTATCTTTTATCCATATTGATGGATATCAAGATAATTTATGATGACATAAGGCATACAAAAGTATTATTGAAACTTATGCACATTTATTTCATTATCAATACATGGTGAAACACTTTTTTCTTCCAAAAATTTTCAAAGGAATTTTTAGGATCTTCAAATTTGGCAGATTAATCATAACTTGTCGCTCCAATATTTTGTTTGATCTTTGCATTATAGTGATGTTCTCACTTTATGTGTTGTTTTTGATTGTTCACGTGTATACTTGTTCTTAAACAATTCTATTATAAGTACTCCAAAATGGGTGAGAGCAAGAGTACAAAGGAGTAATTAAGTATTTAATGAACTCTTTGGAAATATAAATTCTAGAAACTTTAATTTTGTTAAAGCTTCCAAAGAGAAATTATGGGAACATTAAGCATGATGATGAGTATTAATTATAGGGGTAAAATAGGAAAATTTTAATTAATTTTATCTTAATTTATTAAGTGATCAAGTAATTTGGGACATGTATGTTTAGAAAGGTGATCAGTTAATATGTATAAACAAGTACAGAGATAATAAATGAATGAAAGAAAAAAGGAACTATTTGTTTTCTGTTTTTCTTGGGTACAATTTATTTTCTGTTGCTATTATGCAAGAAAAGAAGACAAAAAGTCTAAATGAACATTTAAAAAAAATTGAGTTTATAATGTTTGATCCAATCCTTCAAAAGTAATTCTCTAACACATGTCCATAAATCCATTTAAGAGAATGGAGCAAAATCCACTGGAGGGGATCCTTTTCCTATTGCAGGGTGGTGGGGAGACCAGGTCATATTTTGCCTTTATCTTATTCCTTATAAAGTTTGTCAAGGCAGGCTCGCAAAAGCTATTTTGTTTCTCTATGACGAGATCTAGGAAATGTTGCTGTCTTTTCTGTTTGGCTCTGTGTGTGGTGCGCCAGAATTATGTTTATTACTCATGTCCATCTTCAGGTTGTTGAGTGTAAAAATAAACTTAATGCATCCTTGTCCTACAATATTCGACTTTGAGGCTTGATATCTTTTGACAGAACTATCTGGCATAGACTTGTTTATGGCTGATGTCGAAGCATTGGAGACATATCTTAATTATTTCTACTGCATATCTAAGCGATGGACAAAGCCACTTCCTGAAGCATATGATCCGGAACAAGTGTCAGAATATTTCAATTTAAGACCCCATGTAGTGGCTCTTCGTCTGCTTGAGGTAATTGAGATAATTTATTATGACACTTCACTGTGATTTTTGTTCATCATTTCTGTTCAATCAGTCAAATTTTGGTTGATGGTCAACAACCTGTTAGGATTTTGCCACACTATAAGTCCAACTAAATTTGGGCACAAGTTATCATGCATCTAGTGTCCTATCTTTTAGAAAAGATATGTTACAGATTCACGCAGAAACTCAATTTAGAAACCTTGTGGGAGCAATTTGGCATGAATTGGAAGTTATTGTTTTTGGTTCAGTCTTTGGGACCAGGGTACCTGGAAGTTATCCTAGAGTTGTTTTCAAGTCTAGACCTCAAAATATACGTATATACCTCATATCATCTGATTAATTCAGTCTATTTACAAAATAAATAAATCATATGCTTAATTCATTGCCGTCAGGTCTTTTACTGCATTCACATCTGAGTATGTGGTTATCTTTACCATTTATAAAGCTCTAGCCTCTTGGAGTAACTTCATTGATCTCCCATAACTACCTTGGTCATACATTAACATTAAAATCCTGAAGTGTCTCCACTTTTGTACTATTAGTTTGAGTAGTGATAGGGCTAAATTGGTCACTTCAGTATGTTCCTCTTCCTTAATATTGGCTGTTATCAACCCAATATTGTCTTAATTTTTACTTGCCATTTTAAACTTGAAGTCTGTAATTTATATTTTTTAATCATGTCCCCAGAGGGACTAGCAATTTGCATTTGGCAATAACTAAATAAACAGTTTATAGTGGAAGATATGTGACACACGTACTGTGTGCCTCAATTGTTGTTGACAACAAAAACTGTTATATGTTGAAGCAGGTCAAACCAGGAACACTTGTCTGGTGTAGGTTTTATGACTTCTTTATTGATAGTTTTCTACTAATATCATGGTAAAAATGACGGAGAGGAAATAACTTGGACTCCTGGCTTATGTCTAGTTTCAGGCATATTCTCCACTTGTATTCTTTTCTTACGGCTCATCAATCTGTGAAACATTTCTTATTAACTTATCTGTTTCCTCTACATAAAGAGCTGCTAACAAGGTTAATCCGTAGAATTGCAATCTTATGGGGATTTATGTTTTGTAAGGTATTTGTTGCCTTCACTTCTGCGGCAATCCAAATTAGAATATCTGGACTTCTCCCCACTTCGAATGAAGATATCGTGAAGGAAACGTCAGACTACATTCTTGGGAAGGTTTTAAAGGAAACGATGCTAAACCTTGGTCCTACTTTTATCAAGAGTAAGTATTAAGGACTACCTTAATTTTAGGTTTCGTACTGTTCAGGGCTCTTAATGAACCATTGCTGTATTCTCTTTTTCTTGTTTGAAGTCATTCAATGACTTGCATATTTAAGTGTATTTCTTTCCTAATCAATAGATACCAGTCTAACATTATTTTCTTATTGTGCAGTTGGTCAGTCTCTCTCAACAAGGCCCGATATAATTGGTTCTGAAATTACAAAGGTTGGTTTACTCACATGCCATCTATACTACTTTTTTCAGCATAACTATTCTATCAACCTTCATATTTCCATGCATCATTTTCTACATGTAGTGTATAGGATTTGTTGGTTGGACTCTCTTCCACTCTTGATAGTGTTGTTATATGTAATCTCCATCTGTATCATCCAACTGAATTGACGTCACAGATGATCTAATATTTATAAGTATTAAAAACTAATAAAGGTACAATGATAATTAAGCTATGAAGAAAGTTTAGGGCTCAAGAGAAATCATATATGTGGACAGCAGAATAGCCTAGTGATTCAAACCATAAGGTTGGGGGTTTGAGTCACCAAAGGAGCAAAAGTGTGAAATGGCCACTGTTCAACTCCAGATTAATAGGGTGGATTTACATGTGGGAGGATAGTTAGGAGTTTGATAATATACCGACTGAAGATCACTTATCAAAAAACAAAAATTATAAAAATCTGAAAGTTGGTTCTGAATAGCAGGCAAGTATCTATATGAACTGAAGTTGTATCTTTTGATTTTACTTCGTTAAAATCTCTTAGAACAGAATCTGTGGGATAATGGTTTATCCAGTTTTGTTTTTCCTTTGAGAATGAGAACATTCGTATTAAGACTTAAGAGCACTAGGACAGTGCTAAAGCCATATATATGAGGACAGATCCAAAAACCAGCAAAAAACCTAACAAATTACAATTGCCCCATCTGATGTGAAAGGGGCTTGGGCATTCAAAGAAATTAATCCTGGACGTGAAGAATAAAATAAAAAAGGTTTTTCCTTGCTTGATTTTCAATTTTTCTTAGGATTTGGTCTATTCCACACATTTAACTAAGAATAAGAACAAAGGATTTCAAATTTGAAAAAAAAAATCAAGTCATCAATTGAAAGAGAGGGATTCGTGGAGACGAGTTTTTCAACCCCGCATGAACCCAAGAACAATTATGGAAAGCAATAAAAGGTTAGGAAGATTAAGGCAATTGTTGGGGTAAACACACACTTAAGTAATTACTTACCTAAACATATGTAAATGCAACCAATAATCTTAAATCTAGGATAGATAGAAAAAAAGGTTTAATCTAGAATTGAAATGCAATCGATTAGCTCAAAGACACAATGAATATCCCATCATTCCCTCCTTTTTAAAGAAATCCGTCCTCGGGTTTGGTCCTTGCAAAACAATGACGGAAATATGTATGAAATCACAAATTTGACCAAACAATACATAGCAAAGGCAAGGGAGTTTTACAAATTTCCATTCAATAAATTTTTGTGATATAGCCAAGTACCATAAAAATCAAAGAAGAATATCGTCATATTATAAGCAACATGTATACTTGACTATAAGGAGCAAACTTCTTATTAAATTGATCAAAGCAACCAAATTTTTTAAGAAATGGAACATATGAAGCACACTTGGAAGCATTAACAAATGAAAACATATTTGAGCTATCAAATTAGTCCATTCCCTAATTGACATTTCACCAATTTCATCACAATATATAATAATCCTGAGATCAAACACAAATTTTAATTCCCAAATGCCCAGCTCTCAAAGAGAGTAAATTAAATTCATAATCCAAAATAATCTCCTCTTCACAATAAAGACATTGACAAGCTGTCTGTCAATGGAGAATGCACGGGGGAACCAACAGTGATCAAAGAACAAACCATTAAATACTATCAGAAATTATATGCTGAAAGCCTGAAACAGAAAGATGGAGACCACAATTCAACGTCAGATCCGGTACTATGGTGAATGAGATGGATAACATCATGCTACAAGAACAATTCAGTGAAAAGGAAATAAAAGACTGTGTAATGGCATGTGCGAGGGATAAAGCACCTGGCCCTGACGGTTACACCATGGCCTTTTTCATAGCCTGTTGGGATGTGGTCAGTAAAGAAGTAGTTGCAGTAGTGCAAAACTTCCATGCTCAGAGCTTTTTTGAAAAAAGTTTCAATGTGACCTTCATAGCACTGATCCCAAAAAAGATGGGGGCAAAGGAGTTGAAGGACTTCAGACCCATAAGCCTAATAGAGAAGCATTTACAAGATTCTATCAAAAGTTCTGACTGAAAGGCTCAAGAAAGTAGTTTCCAAGCTGGTGGATGTTCACAATTGGCCTTTATAAAAGGCAGACAGATCATGGATGCAATTTTGATTGCAAATGAGTGTGTGGATGTCAGAAAGATTAGCAAAGTCCCAGGTGTCTTATGTAAGTTCGATATTGAGAAAGCCTACGACCACCTTCATTGGGGATTCCTCTGGAAGACCTTATAGAATATGGGTTTGGTGAAAAATGGATAAAATGGATGAAATTCTGCATCACGAGTGTGAAGTTTTCCATTCTGATAAATGGATCTCCTTCTGCATTCTTCCCATCTAAGAGAGGATTGAGACAAGGGGACCCCCATCCTCTTTTCTCTTTATTCTGGCAATGGAAGGACTAAATGACATGCACAGGACAACTCAAATAAAAGGATAGCTAAGAGGTTTCAATGCCAACATGAATGATAGACAGGACTGGCCATATCACATTTACAATATGCTGATGACACCCTGATTTTTTTGTGATGCAGAGAGCTCCCAACTAAAGTATTTAAGAATTATCTTGATATGGTTTGAAGCCATCTCAGGTTTACACATTACCTGGGGGAAAAACTTCATTTACCCAGTTAATAAGGTGTCCAATATAAATGTGTTAGCAAATATTCTAGGGGAAAGATAGGAGAACTTCCCAAAGTGTACTTTGGTATGCCTCTGGGGATAAGAGCAAGTCAAAAAGCATATGGAACAATGTTCTAGAGAAATGTGAGAAGCTAGTGAATCGGAAAGCAAATATTTGTCTCTAGGTGGAAGGGGAACACTCGTCAACAGTGTGTTGGATGCCATGCATACATACATGATCTCAGTTTTCCGAATGCCTGCAAATGTGATTGACAGAATGGATGCCATCAGAACGAATTTTTTGTGGCAAGGGAATTGTGATCCTAATGATCACAAATTTCATCTTGTAAAGTGGGATCAAGTCATTCAAAGCAAAAAAGAAGGGGGTCTAGGGATACGGAATCTAAAGCTGCAAAATCAGAGCCTTCTGATGAAATGGCTACGGAGATTTGCATCACAGTAACAAGTACTGTGGAAGGAGACAATCAATGCTAGTTTTGGAATGGAGACCAAATGGACTACCTAATGCCCACCGAACCTTATGGGACTGGAGTATGGAGGTCTATCAGAAGTCAATGGATCAGTTTTGCTAACAGCTGCAAAATCAAGGTAGGAAATGGGGGAAAACACTGTTTTGGGAAGATGTGTGGGTTGGACAGGAAATTTTGAAGAACAAGTATCCTAACCTGTTCAACCCGAGACTTCGAAAGGTATACAAAATCAGACAAATGAGAGACAATCAGGGGTGGGATCTCAGGTTTAGAAGGGACTTGAACGATTGGGAAATTAACAAAGTGGCTGAACTACTCAATACTCTGGAGCAATACAAAAAATTAAACTCCAACGGGGACAATCTATTTTAGCTACTAGACAAGCAAGGCAGATTTTCAGTTGGTTCAGCTTACAAGAGATTACAAATCTCAGTCTCACAGTGTGGTAGTTGGCCCTGGAAGTTGCTCTAGAAAGTCAAGGTACCCTTCGAGGTAGTATGTTTCACTTGGCTACTAGCCAAACAAGCCACACTCACCCAAGACAACCTTGTGAAAAGAGGTTCTCAAATTTGCTCTAGAGGCTCTTTTTGTGAATGTAAGATTGAGACAATAAACCATCTCTTTCTACATTGTAGAGAGACTATGAGGTTATGACAGATTTCCATTAATTTAAGAGGCATAAGCTGGACTGTGCCAAGGAGCATCAGAGAGGCTTTAGCTTGCTGGAATAGAGATGGGAATCAGTCAGGACACAGGACACACAAGACACAAGGAGAGATGGAAGATTTTCCCAGCCTGCATTTGGTGGACTATATGGATGGAAAGGAATCAGAATATCTTCGAAAACAAGAGATGCTCTCTGTAGAAACTGAAGATGAACTGTCTAGGCCTTTTTTTTGGTGTAAACACATATCCACAAGGAGAAGAGGATATTACTAGTAGTCTAAATTATTTATGAAGCATTAGTGGGTCACCTCTCTCTCTGTAATTTTGCTGTAAGTATTACTGGAATATTTTCTGAGTATTCCTTTGTTCATAATAGAAGTTACCTTTTTTTTATAAAAAAATAAATACATAGTAGCCTATTTATATTAGGGTTCATTAACTAAGCAAAAATATTAAAATACCCTTTTACTTGGGGCCTCCCAATTTAAGACCAAAGAAATGGGTCTTCTTTCTTCTTTTGGGTTTCCAATTGTCTTGAACCTTGTTCTCCACTCTTTTAGTATCCACATAAGCATATTATGGATCTTGAAGCTCGGAAAGAACCCTCCAATTTCATGATGACCATCTCGTATGCCCCCATTACTATCAAATCATTAAAGAATCCTCCTCCTCCTCTATTAGACATTATTTACACCAAAAGTGAAACAGAAGTAGACACTTCATCTTAATAATCTGCAAGTGGCTGCTACTTACTTCATAAACTCTAGAATTTCTCTCCCTCCAAATTGCCCACTATATATAAGCAGGAACCAATCTCCACCATTTCTTCTGTCCGGCCATTTCCACCTCTTAAAGAAATCGACAGAGTTTGCAGGCATACACCATTTGATCTTCATAATGTTTAGAAAGAGTTGCTACAGATGGTCAGTAAAGAGAAATTAAATGGAACACATGCTAGTTCAGTTAAAGACCTTCATCTCATGCATGAACCAAGTCACTTCAAAGTTCAAATCTCATATGCACATCTCTAATTTTGCCAAAGTTGTTAATCTGATACAGCTGAAGAGGTGCTGTTCAAGTTAACATTAATAAGATGTTGGTGATTAAACGTGTAAAGATGATTACATGTTTCGAGAAATTTTTCTTTTTCTTGATTAAGAAGAAGACTAAGCTATCGGTTATATTCTAATTAACTTTCAAGCTGAGATATGGTCATTTTAGAATTGAAGTGATAATTTTTCTGTTGTCTGAGATCATTTTCTTTTAATGCATCAATGCTGGTTGGCCATTATCTTTAAGAGGACTAAAGTAGAATTCTGAACTAAGGACCTACAGTATCTCTAGCTAGTTGTCATCATAAATTCCTGGATTAGAAACAGGGGCGGAGCTACAATATATCGAGGGTGGTCAGGCGAAGACCTTTCGTTCGGGAAATTATACTTTATATACAGATAACATGCCACTCATGTGGTTATATAACACACTTTAAACACCCTTTGGAACAACTGGAAGTTGTAGTCCAGTGGGTTTGGGTGTTCAGTAAACGTCGATGCGCTCCTCCGCAGGGGTTTGAATCCGCGTATTTGCAAGCGGAGTAGACTTTTTTTAAAACATTTTCAGAGCAACAACTAATCCATTTTTAATATTTTCAGAGGAACAACTAATCCAACGGCATTGTTCCTCCTTTAATTGCTCATTAACTATAATTATATTAGAATCATGAGAGAGAAAAAGAAATAAATTGATGAAGATTAAAATAGATCCCTTAATACGAGAAATAAATGATTATTTTCTAGATCTATTTTTATCACATGTAAGCAATTTTGTGCTATAAATTTATTATTTTGTAAATAATTCAAAAGTGGTATTGTTAAAATCCATCCTTATTACAGACCCACAACATAAAAATCTCTAAAAAAATAAAATAAAAGTTGCAGTAGCCAATTGAAAAGAGTAATTGTTTAATTGAAGTTAATAAGCAGTTCTAAAAACTCTTTGTTTTTCATGTCTAGTTTTTACTGTTGCATTGTCAGAGGCGGTGAAAATATGAAGCCTAAAAGTGGTTTCATTTTATGCTGAATTCTCCTCACTTCCTCATCTTATTTTGTGTTGTTTGTTTAATTCATTTTAAATTAAATAGAAGCTCATTAAAACTACATATTACATAGTTTTAAAAAAAAATTGGTGCATCCATTCATATAAAAATTCAGTTACTTATATTGAGTGGTTTGATTTTAAAATTTTATGTGCACCCATTCGTCAATTTTTTTTTTACTTGTCAATGCTTGTACACTCTTAGTGAAATTCCTGGCTATGCCACTGCTTTGAAATGAACATACTTCTTTGATCCTAATGGCCCATTCTAGTATATTGTTTAAACATTAGTCAGCGGGTATATTTCTTCTAGTTGTTTATCATGCCAATACCGGAGCTTATTCCACATTATTTAACAATATTTTAAAAAAATTCACGCTCTGTGCATATTATTTCTATTTGAACTAGAATCCGTTGAAACTATGAAAAGCCTGTGACTTGGGTCACAATTCCACCACCGAGGAGCAGGGTGCTTCCTGCTTTCAGTTCACATATGTAGATCAATAGCGTTCTTTTGTTACGGTTTGCTTTTTCTTGATTAGTCTTTCCATAGAAATCCATATTGGTTATGCGGCAAGAATCTACAGTGCCACACCTGCCACTTAGAGTTCCGTGTCCATGTTCTTTGCTGTTACCATGAAACATGTAAAGATGGTAGATCATGTTGTATTTTCATCTTTGCTTCGGGTGGTGATTGCAGGCGCTGTCTGAGCTCCATGATCGAATTCCACCTTTCCCTAGGGATGTGGCCATGAAGATCATCGAGGAAGATTTGGGTTCTCCTATTTCGACATATTTTAGCTACATCTCTGAAGAACCTGTTGCTGCAGCTTCATTTGGTCAGGTGGCTATTGTCTCTGTTTTAGAGATGGTTTTAATATTTTTCATTGGAGGATATTTCAGTATGCACCCTTTTACATAACATTGTCTATTCATGGTATTGTCTTTACACGCTGTAGGTGTATAGAGGGAGTACTCTCGATGGTTCAAGCGTGGCTGTGAAAGTTCAGCGGCCAGACTTGCGCCATGTCGTAGTTCGGGATGTATATATTCTTCGTGTTGCGGTCAGTGTCCGAATTTCCTGTTCTGATTCTTTTTTCATGTAATCGTAGATTCAAGACTAACCTTGCAATTGATTGCTTCAGCTGGGACTCGTGCAGAAGATAGCAAAAAGGAAAAATGATCTTCGTCTCTATGCAGACGAGCTTGGAAAAGGGTTGGTTGGGGAGTTAGATTACACCTGCGAAGCTGAAAATGCCATGAAGTTTCAGGTATTTGGTTGGTTTTTGTACAAATTCCTCCTCCCTCCATAATAAATGAAGAAAACAAAGAAAAATGGAATTAAATGAAGAAAGGGAGCAGTCAGTCAGATAAAACCAAAAGCATCTGTTGAAGTGTAAATGAAGGTCCTATTAGCATTTGCAGATGCTTTTGATGGCTTTAGAAGATAACTTCAAACCAAGATTGTGGTCCTTGTTGGTGTCTGCTAGATTTATTAGCTTCACATAATCTTCTTCACTGTTGATTGATGCAATGTCTTCAGATCTATGATTATATCTCAATTTTCCTTCGTTCAAATGTGGTGATTATTGTTGTAACAAAGACAATCCTATGTCTGGCATTGATCTGCCCCTTCTCATATAAATAGAAGCAGTTATTTATTTTGATGCTTTGACTGGATCACAGAACTAAGATAATAACCGTGACCTTGCATTCCTTGTTTTTGTTAAGTTGATTCTGAGTGCACATAGAAGTTGTAGTTTATTTGAAGCGATTATACAACAAGCACTGGTCCAACCTAACTTGCTTGATTCACATGAAGTTCTCTTCTTTAAGTTTAATGCTTTTCTTTGGGATCATAGCTGTGCTCTTTTCTATATTTGTTTTTTCTTTTCTTTTTCAATGAGTAGCTGAAAATATGCTCTAGATATGAGACTCTTTTCTACATTTGTTTTTTTCTTTTTCAATGACAACAACATCAACATACCCAGTTTGATCCCACAAGTGGGGTCTGGAGAGGGTGGGATGTACTCAGACCTTACCCCTACCTTGTGAGGGTTAGAGGTTGTTCCTGTTAGTTTCTTTTTCAATTAGTAACTGAGAATATGCTCTACTTATTTTTTCTTTCACCTTGTCAAACATCTATTGCAGGAAGTCCATTCTACATATTCTTTCATCCGTGTTCCAAATGTTTATCAAAGTCTAAGCGGAAAGAGAGTTTTGACTATGGAATGGCTCGTTGGTGAGAGTCCAACTGATTTGCTGATGATGTCCTCAGAGGATTCTGTAGTTCATCAATCAACACATGGAGAGGGGTGCCAAAGTGAAGCTAAACGACGTCTGCTTGATCTGGTGCATTTAGTTTTGTTCTTTAATCATTCCTTACTTCACTTTGAACAAGACTTTATTTTAATCCTTATTGTGATGCTACTAAGCATTTACCAAGGTGCATAATTCAAGCAACGTTTTATACACATCACCAACAACATACCCAGTATTGACCCCACATGGTGGGGTCTAGGGAGGGTGAGGTGTACATAGACCTTTTTTTTTTATAATCGTGGTGTCCGGGCTAGCTTGCGCACACCTCAACTAATTCCATGGGATATTTGCCACCTTTCACTAGCAACATGTACCAAGTAACTCTATTCACCAAGTCTTGGATAGATGAAAAAAATCATTTAGTGTTTTTGTCTCTGCTGGGATTAGAACTGGAGATCTCATGGTTCTCACCTACTTTACTGATCATTAGGTCACACCCTTGGATGCAGGTGTACGTAGACCTTACCCCTACCTTGTGGGTTAGAAAGGCTGTTTCATATAGACCCTCGGCTAATAAAAACCAGTATGACAAATGCAAAAGTAAAATTTGTGGTACAAATACTGTAGAAAAGAAAATAAGAAAAGTATTGACAATAAAAATAATAAGGGTAACCAAAGTAAAAGCAACAACAGTAGCAATACAATTTGAAGAATAATAATGATATTGATAAGTAAAAAAGGTTCCCAAACAAGGTGCTCTAAGCTAGAACCGTACTTACCCATAAGAATAGAAAATCGCCCCACTGCTCCTCGACCTCCATACTTTCCTTTCTAGGGTCATGTCTACGATGAGCTGAAGATAAGTCATGTCATATCTAATCACCTCACCTTAATTCTTCCTCGGGTTACCTCTACCTCTCCTTAGACCTAATCACCACAAACCTCTCACACCTACTCATTGGGGCATCTGTACTCCTATGTACATGTCCAAACCATCTCAATCTTACTTCCTGAATCTTGTCCATAACTGAAGTCACTTCTACCTTACCTTGTATATCTTCGTTCATAATCTTATTTCTCCTAGTGTGTCTACACATCCATCTAAGCATCCTCATCTCCGCTACTCATCTTTTGTATGTGTGAATTTCTTACTTGCCAACACTTTGCCCCAGTCAACGTAAATTTCTTACTTGCCAACACTTTGCCCCAGTCAACGTAGTTGGTCTAACAACCACTCTATAGAACTTACCTTTGAGTCTTGGTGGCACCTTCTTATCACATAGTACACCGGATGCGAGCTTCCATTTTACCCACCCTGCTCCAATACGTGACATCCTCGTTGATCTCCCCATTTCCTTGGATTCTATAAATGAATAATTTTTTCAATCTTAAGATAGTTGTGGGAAATCGAAATTAATAAAGAGAAGGGAGTCAGTTCTTATAAAAGGAAAAAAGAAGAGAAAACCGAAATGATATCTCTTTGCTTGATGGATTATGGCAAAGAACAATATGATTGAAAGAAATTCTCAAAAAACAATGTGATTATAGGTTGGTTGCGCTATATACCCAATATTAGCTTGATTTTCCTCTACCAATATGGAAAGAAAATGGAAAGCAGGCTCGAGTTGTTTTCTTGTAAGATTAGGAACTATCTTCTTCTGCAAAGCATGATGTGAGATGTATCTATCTTATAATATTGATCCTTTTATGCTGATAGATCTCCATCAACTACTGCTATAGGTTAACAAAGGAGTACAGGCATCATTAATTCAACTCCTTGACACTGGGTTACTGCACGCTGATCCACACCCTGGAAATTTAAGATATACATCATCAGCACAAATAGGGTATCTTTACAGTTTCTGCTAAGATAATCAATTTTCTATTTGACAAAAAGGAGTTAGAATCTTGTACTTATTTCTCTTGTTGTAGGTTTCTTGATTTTGGCTTGCTTTGTCGGGTGAAAAGAAAGCATCAGTATGCTATGCTTGCATCCATTGTGCACATTGTAAATGGTGATTGGGAGTCTCTTGTGCTCGATCTAACTGAAATGGATGTTGTTAAGCCAGGGACTAATTTACGCCTTGTCACCATGGTATTATCTACATATAGTATCACATCAATTTTTACTTTTCAATTATATGGTGTATGATGCATAAAAGTATCCTTTGCACATTTTAAAGCCAACTGTTTTAAGCTCAAACGGATATCAGTTCTATAGATTTCTAACACCACCAACTTTTTGAAAAACTAACCAGGATTTGGAAGTTGCTTTGGGGGAAGTTGAATTGAAGGGTGAAATTCCTGATATCAAGTTTAGCCGGGTAAGAATTATAAATTTATGTGTAGTAGTACTTGTGTTGCTTTCTCATGTTACATGGATGGTCCCACTCCACATAGCCTGGTTGGCTTATTATGAAAATAGTTTATGATTGTATAGAATAGTAATTATACATACTGTTTAAAGTCAGTTTCTTTTGGAAGTAATAGCTCCAAAATTTTATCTTTTCGTATGATAGCTTAAAACTTATTGTGATTAATAATACTGATTAGACCGAACCAAGTAAGCAAGAAAGGATTATATGAAACTGCAGTGTAAGAAAGGTGTTTTCTGTAAAGTTTGCTACAAACACATGCACATGAAAAACAGCATTATCGATGAATGGCCATGGAAATTAGTTTGGAAAGTCAAAGTCCCAACCAAAGTGGCTTGTTGCAGCTGGGTAATTCTTAAAGGAGGTTGTTTGACACGTGAAAGATTTTTTTTTAAAATTAGAAGGGGCATCTCCCTCTGCAGCAGATGTTACCTGTGCCTGCAAAGTTCTTAGGACTCCTGCCATTTGTTTCTGAATTGCCTAGTTGTAGCAGATATATGGAATATGCTCCCTCTGTCTTTTTGGCACTGTGGGTTATGCCTTATAGCATCAGAGAAGCTGCACAAGTTGGGGACAGTCGAATGTAAGGAACACAATCAAAAAGCGTTCATAGACTGTTCCAGCTTGCATTGGTGTCTGTGAAAGGAAAGAGAAAATAAGAGAGAACTCGGCTTGATTATGCCCTCAAGCTATTGGGGTTTAAATAGCTAGTTTACAGGTCCTAAAAAGGAAAGAAAATTAATACCTAATTACAAAAGTAAATTAAGACCTACTATATTTACATATATGCTAAAATATTACAGGATTCTAACAGTGTCTATGGCTAAAAAGGAATAGAAGATGCTTCGACGAAGCTCATCTCCTATTCATACTATGAAGTATAGATGTCTTACAAACATTTTTTGCTGTAGTTAACTTCATAAAGTAAATAATTTTGATAAGCTTTTTGACTTTGTTAGCTCTTAGAAGGCATATAGGATGATCATTACTCAGGAGCTACTTATTCTCTTTTCTATCCTCTTGCTTGTAATTTTCATCATCTACCGGATGCATGTTTAATGAAACTATAAGAATCATATATATCATATATATAAAAGAGAACCCTAGGTCCGCCTACGTGGCGCCACCACAAATCAGGATTCCCTTTTAATTTATTTATTTCCAAAACTAGCCTTCCCTTTCATGAAAAGTTGTGACTTTTATGAAAAGTTGTAACTTTTATGAAGAGTTGTAAGTTTTATGAAAAGTTGTGACTATTATGAAGAGTTGCGACTTCAATGAAGAGTTGCGACTTCAATGAAAAGTTACGACTTTTATAAAAGGTTGCAACTTTTCCAAATAGTTGTGACCTTTTCGATAAGGCACAACAAACATTTATTAACACTACCCTTTGTTGTCTATAAATAGAGGGATTTCCTCTCATTTTCAAACAACGAAAATTCTAAATTTCTTATTCTTCTTCTTTTTCTTCTTCTGCACAATTAAATATTCGTGTACTTTGCTCTTGTTGAGTTGCTTACTGACACCATTGCTTATGTTACAGATCCTGGTATTTTTTTACAGTCATAAATTTATGCTTATGTTATTAAGAATAAATGATAAGATGTTATAATTTTCATTTTCCTTCACATTATTAATGATCACTACTACGTAATCTTGTATGTAAAATAATATAGTGTTTTAATTTTAATGACTGATAGGTTTTAAGTATTATTTTCTTAAATTCTGTGATATTAAATTCCCGCGCGAACCGCGGGTAATATTACTAGTTAAGAACTAAACGAGAACAATATTATTGAAATTGTGTGTCTACATTATTACACTGAGCCTTATTTATAAACACTTCTTTTTCCACATAGAATACTATATACAAATCCTATTCCTATTCCTATTATAATACTCCCCCTCAAGCTCGTGCATACAAGTCATATGTACCAAGCTTGTTACACATGTAACTAATATGAGGACCAGTGAGGGATTGGTGAAAATATCTGCAAGCTAATCATGTCGACTTCACAAGTTTTGTAACAATATCTCCGGAGTATCTTTCCTCTGACAAAGTAACAGTCAATCTCAATGTGCTTTGCCCTCATGAAATACCAGATTTGATGCTAAGGGCCTCTTGATTATCACACACGAGTTTCATATGACTGATTTCTCCAAGTTTTAGTTCTCTGGCCAACTATTTAATCCAAACTAACTCACAAGTTACTACAATCATTGCTCGATATTCTGCTTCTACACTAGGTCGACCAACCACACTTTGTTGCTTACTCTGCCACCACACCAAATTACCTCTTGCTAAAACATAATATCCGGATGTAGAACGTCTATCACGTGATTCTATCCAATCAACATCTGTATTTCCAATAATTTGCCTATGACCTTGATCCTAGAAGATTATTCCTTTACTTGGAGCTCACTCTAGTCCAAGCAAGATGACAACAACTGCTTCTAGTCACATGGAGAATTCATAAACTGACTTTCAACACTTACAAGAAAAGAAATGTAGGTTTAGTCCCTTTGAGATAATTCAACTTGCCAACCAACCGCCTATATTTTCTAGGATCACTGAGTGGCTCCCCCTCTCCTATTTGGATTCATAGGAGTGTCAATGGGTCTACGTACTATCATTCATGTCTCCTTAAGAATGTCTAAGGTATACTTGCATTGCGAAATAACATTGCATTATCTTGACCGAGCAAATGTTTAGCAGATGCATGTTGCGAAGATGAGAATGCTGAGGTGGATGTGTGGTCATACAAGGTGCGATAAGATTAGAAGTGAGAATATTCAAAATAAGGTGGGAGTGGTCTCCATGGTGAATAAGATGAGAGAAGCGAGACTGAAATGGTTTGGATATGTGAAGAGGAGATGCGTGGATGCACTCGTGAGGAGGTGCAAGAGGTTAGTTATAGAGGGTACGAGGAGAGGCAGAGGTAGACCGAACAAGTATTGAAGAGAGGTGATAAGACATGATATGACGTTTTTAGATTACCAAGGACATGACCTTAGGTAGGAGGGTGTGGAGGACACTACTGGGCTAGAAGGTTAGTAGGTAGTGTAGTGTTGTCTTGCTTAGGGTGGTTGGTGTTTGCCATTGTACTAGTTGTATTACTGTAGTTCTTGTTTTTGATATCCATCATTATTTATTAGTGTTTTCAATAATCTATCCTTGTATTTTGTTTATTGTGTTATGATTTTTTTTTTTGAAACAGATAACTTTTATTGTGTTTCGCTTATTGCAATATTTTGTTGTTGTTGTTGCTCCCTGCTGGTAGACTTTGCATTGTTTCCTTGTGACTTGCTATATTTTCTTCTTTGTATTTGAAATTGTTACATTTGAGTCGACGGTCTTTCGGAAACAACCTATCTACCTCCCCCACTTGTGGGATTTAATTGGGTATGTTGGTGTTGTATCTAGACTGAGCAACCTCAATACCTAGAAAATACTTCAGTCTGCCGAGGTTCTTAGTCTATAAATGTTGGAAGAGATGTTGCTTTAAATTAATGATACCATCCTAATCATTGTCGTGGATAACGATATCGTCAACATAAACCACCAAATAAGTTCATAGATTTGAAGCAGAATGTTGATAAAACACAGAGTGATCAACTTCACTACGAGTCATGCCAATCTCCTGAATGATTGTGTTGAACTTCCCAAACTAGGCTTGAAAAGACTGTTTTAGACCATAGAGTAACTAACACAATTGACATATAAGGCTACTAGACTCCACATGAGCAACAAAATTAAGTGGTTGCTCCATATAGACTTCTTCCTCAAGATCACTATGCAGAAAAGCGTTCTTAATGTCCAATCAATGAAGAGGCTAATGGTGAATAACAACCATAGGTAGGAAAAGACAGGCATGTGCTATTTTACCCACAAGAGAGAAAGCATCACTTAAATCAAGACATAATATCTGTGTATAGCCTTTGGCAACAAGGCGAGCCTTAAGCCGAGCAACATAATCATTTGAGCCAACTTGATTGCATAAATCCAACCACAACCAACAATAGATTTACTTGAATGAAGAGAAACAAGATCCTAAGTACCATTTGCATGTAAAGCAAAAATCTCGTCGATCATAGTGTCACACCCGAGCTACCCCCAAGACGCGGACACGAAACCTAGGTACACAAGTGATCCCAAGCTAACCCTGCTGGCATGATCATGAGCATACTAAATATAAACTGAATAATAGAAACTGTGCGGAAGCTATAATCATAAATAAAATGAAAAGATGGGGAATACCTATATACTATAACTGAGATATATGAAAACTGATGAGTTTAATACAAGGAAGATATTAACTTAATACTAAGCTGAATCTATCTATGTCTGAAAATAGCCTCTAAACTGACTAGAAATGTTGGGACATGCCCCAACT
>JAJOOS010002977.1:0-34550 GCA_029582725.1 Solanum chiquidenum | reverse complement strand
TTATGGACTTCTCCCCCCCCCCCCCCCTCAAATGCATGTCAGCGCATCATAATTAACTCAATCATTACATACATACTTCTACAGTAAACCTAACTCAAATTTAATAATTTATAGTGACACACCCCAAAAAGCATTAAAATGAACTTATTTTGACTATTAGGACAGGCATGAGAACTCAAAATATTATCGGAAGCTCTTATCAAAGGATTGAGCTCTGCTGGAAATGCTTATGGTTGAACCACAACCACCATAATGTGTGACCATGATGAACTATTTTAGTTAATTTAATCTATCTTCTCTAAACAGTAATCATGTAGATGAAGCGACATAAACCCTCAGGAGTCTCTAAAGGATCTGGTTGGCAAAGCTAGAGCTAAAACTTAGAGTTTCTTATTCAACCAAAGGAGACTAACCTCTTGTGGGAGCACCATTGAATAGTTGAAATTCAAAAGCACTTGTGCTAGAAGTATGAACTTTACATGGATCTTGCAAGAATAAGAACATCCCTTGTGGTTTGGCATGGGATGATATTAATTTGAGAGCAATTATTTTAGAGCTTCGTAGTTGCTCGTGATGATTCATTCCTCTGTACATGTATTTTGTGTTATGAGGTACAGGCTTACTCCATGTATCTGTATGTCAACCTTTTCCCCAAATTTCCTCTGAAGCTTAGTGATGTACTGTACCTTGGATGTGCAGAGTATCATCTTGGTCAGCTGAAGGCTAAGATAGCAAAGCTGAGGACACAACTGCTGGAGCCCCCTAAAGTATGTGATTTTTGTGTTCTGGACTGTTAATTGGTGCAGTGAATTCTCCATGAATTTAAGTTTCCTCTAGATTTCATGATATAAAAGTTCAAGTTCACTTGAAACCGGCTTTCTCCTATCTGTCTTTTTTTCTTCTTTTAATAGAGAGATAATAATAACCTTCTGATTATGCTGATGCAACAGGGTTCCAGTGGAGCTGGAGAGGGTTTTGAAGTCACAAAGTATGGCCATGGACGTGTTGCACTAATAGGATTTCCAAGGTTTGACATCTCCTCTCGTGGTTTTAGATGTCATTAATTTCATCAGAAGGGAAAAGAAGATATAAGTCTGTACGGGTTAATTTTACAAAGTAAAATATTTTTGAAGCATTGTGTGCTAGATATGGAATTTAATCACTTTTTGTGGCTTTTGCTGATCTTCTACATCATCTGATTTCTACCCTAAAAACTAAAACAACAACAACATACCCAGTGAAATCCCACAATTGGGGTTTGGGGAGGGTGATATGTACGCAGCCTTACCCATACTTGTGAAATAATTTGAGTTAATAGCCTAAAATTCTGAAGATCTGTTATGTGAGATTTCTGTTGGCGAGGCCAAAGATGGGAATCTAACTCAGGACATTTAACTACAGCTGATCTGATAATTATGGAAAAAAGTGGTTCTCAGTGTTTACTTGCTACTGTGTATTTGTCTTTTCCCTTTGGGTGTCTTCAAGAATTTCATTTTTCAGTTATGGTAGCTGCAACTCTTGGTCCCCTAAAAACTTTGGTTTGTCTTTACAGTGTTGGAAAGTCAACACTCCTAACGCTGCTGACTGGAACACATTCTGAAGCTGCATCATATGAGTTCACTACACTTACTTGCATTCCTGGTATTATACACTACAATGATACCAAAATTCAATTGCTTGATCTTCCGGGTATCATTGAAGGTGCATCAGAAGGCAAGGGGCGTGGTAGGCAGGTAATTGTTGATACTAATTTAGCAATTTGGTAAAGAATGGATAAAATACAGTTCCTGAAGTTCATGATCTTGATGATGAAAGCCTCTGAAGAATTTCTCTTTGATGACAGGTCATTGCTGTTTCCAAGTCATCAGACATTGTTTTGATGGTTCTGGATGCTTCAAAAGTGAGTGTTGGTCATTGTAGGTGATACTTTGACAGTATAGGTTTTATTAAAGCTCTTTAAAACGCGCTCCAGGTGTATGTGCTTTAAGTGCAAAGCACAATAATAAAGGATGGGCTTTAGTTAAAAAAGGTGCAATGAAGGAAAAAATTAGATCTGTAATGCAAGAAATAAGGAACAAAGTCATTCATAATGTTTTCCCTAACAATTAATACATCCCTTTGCTGATTAAAATTATCATTTAGTACTGCCCGATTCAAGATAAAGTTCATGGGCAATGTGGTGCTTGCCTTAGTACCTTGCCTATAGAGAAGCACCCTTAAGCGAGACGAAGCGCCCTCCTGGAGCTTTTCTGAGCTTCACGGATTAAGTGCGCCTAAAATGAGCCTTTAACAACATTGGTTTTCATTAGATATAAATCGTTCAGTAGATGTCTGTTTTGATAGAACTTATTATATATTGTTGTAATTGTTCTATGAATGGGTGATTTCGGTTATGATATTCTTTAATATTTTATTATTTAATATGATAACATGGTTATGATATTGTTTATGTATATTACTTCTATCAACAAAATTCTATTGCTTTCTCTTAATCCCTCTAACATTTTAGTGTGTCAGGATCTAACATGTGGCCCCTCCTTTCAACCCTCGCATACTTAAAATACTAGAAACTTTCAAGGTCTCATCTTATTACTTAGTGATTGTGATATTGTTCGGATTGTAGTAGATATAGGCATATAGCATATATATCTTGTGATTGGTGGATGAACTTTACAAGTCTGAGATTTTTTCTGGAACTAAGGCACCTAATTGTAATAGTTTTGTGATACGGATAGATTCTATTTTTGTGAGAGTCAGCCATATTATAAAAGGGTCTCCTACAAGTCAGCCATTGAATGCTGCAAGAAAAAGTATTATTATCAACTTGCTGTACCTATTAAATATATATGGTAAGGTTGTCTCTGATATGCTTATATGCTTACCGAGCCAAATGTCTAGAACAGTGACCTTGATAATGTCATGCCCATCTTAGACTTGATTAATTGTCTAGTGGAATAAACAATAACATACGTTGTACTTGGACCACAACAATTATTCATGAAGTTAATAATGATGAAACAAAGCTGTAACGGCTTGTCTTGCTGTATATGTTGGGAGTCTGGAAATTTGGTGGTTAGTTGTACCTTTTGTTTGTATCCAGAGGACTTCCTATAACTATTAAATTCATCTTGTTCCCCTGGTAGCTGTTCAACAAACTATTGAATCGGCTGTTAAGCTATTGTTAATTAGAATTTTCATATTCTTGCACTTCCTATTGAGAGGTGACACACTCCTTTTCAATTCAGAGTGAAGGCCATCGACAAATTTTAACAAGGGAGCTGGAAGCTGTGGGACTGCGATTAAATAAACGACCTCCTCAGGTGATCTATTCTGTGCATAAATTATGTTATCATTTTAGCTCCTTCATTCTTATTACATTTTTTTTCTTTACTTCCTTTGTCTCTCTTTTTTAATTTGTGAAGATATCATTTGTTCTGGAGGATTTTCTCAATTATTGGTACTACAAGTACTGTTTAACATTATATGGGATGACCTTATAGCAGAGTACACATTGACATTCGTCCTCAAGTTATTAGGTGGTAGGGTTCTTTCTTCATTTAATTTCTCTGGCATTGATATTATGAGACACTTCTGGAGTTTATGCCCTAGGTAACCCTGTTTCAAAAAGGAGTTCGAGTAAGAATGGGGATAAGATAATGCTTTTATCATCTATATCAGTGGTTGGCAAGAAATGTTTCTTCCTCACAATATTTTGTCTGGAATCCCTGAGATTGTCTTTAAAGTGCAGTTTTAGTTTTTTTGCACGCATGCATTCCTTGGCAATATGCTCCCCTCAAATTCGACAACTTCAAAATATGGATTTAATTTACATTACCAAATGGTTGCAGATATACTTCAAGAAGAAAAAGACGGGAGGGATTTCTTTCAACAGCACGTTGCATCTGACACATATTGATGAGAAGCTCTGCTATCAAATTCTTCATGAATACAAAATTCACAATGCTGAGGTACTCTACCCTGTTAGCCTAATATGCTGCAGAACATCATGTGGGAACTTATATTTTCTCACAAACAAAACTGTTGATTCTACTAACATTTTGTGGATTTCTGTTTGCAAGTTTACATCTGCCTCTTCCCCTTTTATATGTGCAAAATCTCTGTAACTTTATATTCTTTGTTCACCTTGTTAGGTTTTATTTCGTGAAGATGCTACAGTGGATGACCTTATTGATGTTATTGAGGGAAATCGTAAATACATGAAGTGTATATATGTCTACAACAAGATAGATGTTGTCGGTATTGATGATGTGGACAGATTAACCCGACAGCCAAACTCCATTGTCATTAGCTGCAACTTGAAGGTATTTTGTGCGATAGTTATAAGAATACTGAAAGAAGTAAATTAACAGCTATGGCAAGTTTTTTGATGATTCAGAAAGCTTACTAATCTAGTCTTAATGTTTTAGCAAGGTGCTACCTTTATTACAATTTACTGTTTCTTTGCATTTGCATATTGATTTTTAGTATGACTGCAATGAAGAGCATATTTAAGTGTCTTGAATGTGCATTTTTGGGACTGTCCACTAAATACAGTTGGCGGTGACAATATCACATGAAGTTGCAATCTTTTCTTTTTGTGTGGTTCTGTATGTAGTGGCGTACGCAAAATTTTCAGTAAGCGGAGTCAATATTCATAGAAGAAAGGATAAAATTTAATTATCACATTTATAAGTAAGATAATATCCTTGACCCATTGGTTTAGTCTAGTTTTAAGCTAGAAGAGGTCTTGGGTTCAATACTACTTGACCAGAATTTTAAGCAATATAATATGTTATATGTTGCAAAAATATGCTTAGGTTGACATTCGAACCTCCAACCTAAAAGAGCAAAACCGTACACTGAATCAACATGCCAAGAGACATCTTTTGTCAAGCAGTGTCATTTCGTTCAATATATCTCTTTATGCATAGTATTAATATGTATATCTAGTAAAAAAATTCCAACGAAGCGGTATCGCTTGACACCCCTTCACTCGATGTGGGTGTACATCCTGTCTGTATGACTTCCAAGGTCTTGTTTTGTTTAGAAGTCTTTTTTCTTGTAGTTTGTCCTTCGGGAAATAGTAAGAGCGTTACTTTTTCTAGGATCACTAGGATCTTCCCAGGTTGAATTGCTTCATTGTGAATATGGGTTCTGGGACCAGTAATTACATTTACTTCTTTTTCCTTTGTGAAATTTGGCTTGAAAATCCTAAGGGAAATTGAAGACCGCGGGACGTGAATCGCTGGGCACATGTGAATGCCCTGTTGCTTGTGTTGGAATGGGGTCAAACTATCCTTACATGCTAATATGCTTTTCAGAAATCTTCTAACCCATTGCCTTGTCTGCATATTAATATTGCTATCGAATTTGGAACAGCTGAATCTGGACAGACTACTTGCAAAAATGTGGGAAGCAATGGGTCTTGTCAGAGTTTATACAAAGCCTCAAGGCCAGCAACCAGATTTCGCCGAGCCTGTGGTTCTCTCTGCTGTATGTTGTATCACTTTATGCTTTTAAAGATTTTCCACTTGTGCGCTGTTACAAGAGAACCCCCCCCCCCCTTTATTTCTTGTCGCTGTAGCTTTTTTGATAAATCTTTTTCATGTATTTATGATTTCAGGATAGAGGTGGCTGTACTGTAGAAGATTTCTGTAATCACATACATAGGAGCCTTGTTAAGGATGTGAAGTATGTTTTGGTATGGGGCACGAGTGCAAGGCACTACCCTCAGCATTGTGGTCTCAGTCATCCGCTTCATGATGAAGACGTGGTTCAGATTGTTAAGAAGAAGGTAGCTAATTTTGCCTTGGGATTTCAACATATTCTCATTATTATATTAATATCAGCTGTAGAACCTCTTTGCATTCATAACAGTTGTTTCCCAAACTTCACATATCTTTGATCTTTAGAGAGATGATGAATTGACATTTCACATGGCAACATGTTTGTTGGGAGTAGTTTTCTTACTTGCAAACACAATCTGGGCCTTGAATTTTGTCTCAATATATCTGCAAACAACCAACCTTATCTTCCTGCTAAAAGTATAAGCAAACTTATACTATGATTTCTTCACCATAACGGCTTTGGGAGTTGTCTCACTATGTGCTTCATGAAGACACACTTGATGCCTATGACATTCAAAGCATGCTCTTTTTTGTTGTGCAGGAGAGGGAAGATGGTGGAGGCAGAGGCCGATTCAAATCACATTCTAATGCTCCTGTTCGGATATCTGACAGAGAGAAGAAGGCTCCACTGAAGACATAGTTTAATCAGAAGGTGAAGCTTTTATGTATGTGCTAATCGTTGAGGCTTCAATTTTTGAGCAGAGAGTATATTGCAGGAAAGTAATGAGCCATTCTAGAGGTTTCTTCAGCTCTACGGTGTGAAGCTAATCATAATTATGATATCAACACTATGCAGTGTAAAAAAATATGGACATATGCCTTCCCTCCGAAGGGTAAGGTCTGTGAAGATCCTATCCTACGCAGACCCCACTTGTGGGATTGCACTGGGAATGCTGTTGTTGCCTTCCCTCCGAAGGCAAGATGTGCTGTTTAGAGTTTTCATCTGTAACCCGTTATTGGTAACTTTAGATGCCAGCTTCCAACTGGCAGTACGTCTTTGTGAGAACTAATGTGGTTGAAATGGTAGAGGCCTGAGGGAACTTTTGTTACCCAAAATGTTTCTTCCGTATCGAACACAAGAAAATAAGTAAGAAATTCACTTATTTTCCTAAAAAGAAAATTCCAAGCTTTCATACGGATCACACCCTTAGTTTTAACAGGGAAATTTCGGTCATGACTCATTACTATGGTTACAATTTTTTTTTCTTTTCCTTTTTGTTTCTGTTTTTCATGTCACCTTGGTTCGTAATAATCTCAATAATGAATATGGTTTGTGGGTAAGGATCAATTTTGATTAGTGTGGAAGTGGCCTAATTTCCAATCCATGTTGTCATATCTCAAGTCGTTTCTAATTTACTTTTAGTTCTTAGAGTGAATTAAAGAGGAAAGAAGACACAAGAGTGACATATTGTTGACTTGTTTTATTTAAGAAAGAGATATTCTAATCTAACAATTTGGTACCCACGTTGTATGTACCAAATTCTTGATCTATGCCTAGTGCCTACCTTGTACTCCCTCAGTTCATTTTTATTTGTTTAGTAATAATTAGAATAACAATTTTATCATATCTTTCTTTTAATATTTGAGGAATAACTATAGTTAATAATAAGAATAAATTAGGAATTATGTGATCAATTGTTTATTGATTTTTTAAATTGAACAAGTAAACGGACGGAGAGAGCAATATTCATAATATGACAAGATATAATAGTAGTACCGTTTTCCTATCATTTCAATGGACTCCGCGACCTATATATGTACTCTCCTATTTAAAGTCATATCCTCAATAAGCTTAAAAAATGCTATGTTTTGTCTAATCATCTCCATCCAATACTTTTTGGCCTACTTCTACATCTCCGAACACTCAGCATTGGCAACCTCTCACACCTTATCAGTGGGGCATCTACACTTCTCTTCTTCTCATGTTCAAATCATCTCAATCTCAGTTCTCTCATCTTCTCCACCACATAGGCTACTTCATCTTGTCCCAGATATCTTAAATCTAAATCTTATTTCTCTAATATGTCCACACATCCACTTCGACGAGATACTTATTTTCACAACTTTCGTCTTTTGAACATGAGAGTTCTTGACTAACCATCACAACACACCATACAATATTGTCAGTCTAACCACCACCTTTTAGAACTTAATTACCTTTAAAATTTAGGTGGTACATTCTTATCACACAAGACTCTAGAGACGAGCCTATAATTCGCCCATCCCACGTTAATACGATGTGCGACATCATCGTCAATCTCCCCATTATCTTGAATTAAGGACTCAAGATACTTCAAACATTCTTTCTTGTGGATGACTTGTGTATCAAGCCTCACTTCCACAGTAAACTCCTGTGTTGCATCACTGAACTTTCACTCCAAGTATTCAGTCTTTGTTCTTCTCAGCCTGCACTTTTTAGACTCCATATAGTTTGCCTCCAGGCCACCAGCCTATCACATTAACTCTATTATGAGTCCCGTCAATCAGAATTATGTCATGCAAATGACATACACTATGAGACTTCACTTTGTATGCCGTGTCAATTCATCCATTATCAAGGTAAATAAAAACGAGCTAATACCCGATCCTTGATGTAACCCCATCATGATTGACAAATGCTCTGAGTCACTTCTCGCTGTCCTCACCTAGTCTTTAATCCATCACACATGTCCTTAACCACTCTACTAGCTATAAGCCATAAATACACCTCTAACATCTAAGCTTCTTCATAAAATCTCTCTTGAAACTTTATTATATGCCTTCTCTAGGATTTCGTGTATAAGCATCCGACCACACTATAATGCCAACATTTTGTTTTCCCTTTGCATTATGAGCATTGAGTGCTAAATGTTGAGTAAGTAGAGAAAATAGTGTAATTAGGTATGGAAGATGTTGCAACTTGCAACAAAGGAAATTCAACCAATACCATGCAACCAATAGAATTATAGTAGAATTCATTCAAGCAACATGTCATTTTTTTTTTCAAATAATGAAGGAAAAAGGTGGTGATAATATGATGTATGGTCTATTTTTTCAAGAAAGAAATCAAATAAAAACAAACATGTGAGTCCAATAAAATCAAATAATGGTATAGTCTGTTGGTGGGATGGTTTGTGACTTTGTGTACTAAATGAATTGAACTTATTGTTAGTGTGGTGATTATGGCTTCATCTCTGTTTTGTTGTTTCCTTTTGTTCTTTCACAAGTATTGTTCCTTGAAACTAGCTTAGATTAAGACAAGTTTAAGCCACATGTTATGTACTTTGTTGATTTGTCTGATTAATTTTTTCTATGCAACCCATGGGGTCCAATACTAGAACAAAAATCTAAAGCCATGTTCTCCATGCATGACAATCACATCTTTACATTCACGTAGACAATTTATTAAAATGCAAACACCAATGACCAATTTATAATACTTCTTACATATCATAGCAAATGATGAAGATTATTTCAGTGAACGGGATTATGAGTATATTTACTTAATCTACTAACAATATAAATTAAATTAGGTTGAGTATAGTGCTGCAATTAAAATCATAGGGCCATGATGTCATGCAGAAACTAATAAGGGAAAAGGTATAAATATACTAGTGAACTTGTTCCAAAAAGTCAGTCACATGTTTAAACTTGATGATCTATTTCACACTTTTATTTAAAATTAAATTTATTTATCCCCTAAAATTGATGTGACAAAAAATAAATAAACGCGTTTAGTAAAAATTTATAAAGTAAAAAAATCAATCAAAATCCTTTTTCCACCACCATCCTCACCCCCACCCCCACCTCTTCTTCTTCACACCCACTCATGTCTTTTTCTTGTTCATTTTTTTATTTTATTTTATTTTATTTTATTTTATCACCTTTCATATCCGATTTCCTACCCGATTTTCTCTTCGACTTTGTTGGTCATTGATAAAATTGATGATTTAGTTTACAAAATAAAATATAATGATGGATTTGTTGGTGGTGGATGACAAAAAAAGAGAATTGAAGGCGGTGAAGAAAAAAAATCAATATTGATAATGGTGGTGGTGATATTTGGTGGGTGGTTTGTACCTTTTGATGTTGATCGATGATGTGATTTTGGTGTTGAGTTTGGTAATGAGTGTTAAATTTTGTGGTGGTTCTTTACAATTTTGTGGAGACGATGGTGATAGTGTGATTTTATGGTGGATTTGATAGTAGGTAGTGAAATTTGTGGCAACTATTTTAATTTTTGATGGCTGATATTAATTTTTGATGGTGAAATATATGAATTTCCATGGTAGTGTTCATTAAAGATGAAGCAATTGAATGACATTGATTTTTTTTTTTCAAAATCTAACATGACATCTGATGTGACATTGAGATAACATTATTGTGGTACGAGTGTAATAGACCTCTCATTGTGAGAGTGGTTTTATACATCTCTAGGGGTAAATAAATTCACTTTTGAGTAGTAAAAATGTGTAATAGGTCGTCATGATAATTTAAGCGTGTAACTGATTTTTCAGAACAAGTTCAAAAGTGAATTTATGCATTTTTCCAACTAATAATTACAAATCTTAATGACGGTAAATTAGGCGACTAATTAAGAAAATTTTTATCAAAAAAATAATATTTATTATGATTTGATCAAGTGACCTATATATATATATATATATATATTGAAAAAACGTAAAATCAAATAAGAGAACAAGAATAATATCTCTCTAATCAAAATTCTTTTATGTATGACTATATTGTGAATACTATTGTTTATAAGATCTTCCATTTACAAAAAAATCAAATCTTCACGTGACATTCAAATATCTCTCATGCGTCTCAATTGCGTAGAGTTACGGAGTGTGCCATGTAAGATAAAAGGTGTACAAAATTATAAAAAATAATAATTCAGAGAGCTAATAGAATCTTAGTTTAGTTAAGGTATGTCTCAGAAATTTCAGTCATAGTCTAGAAGGATACTTGTGTCTTATTTTTTTTTCTTTCTCTTTTCTTCATGTTACTTGTTCACAATAATCTCAATTTTGATCAGTGTGGAAGTGACCTTATGTCCAATCTATGTTGTGTCAGTTGCTTCTAATTTACTCAAGTTTTTGGGGTGAATTAAAAGGGAAAGAAGACACAAGAGTGACATATTGTTGTTTTATTTAAGAAAGAGATATTCTAATCAACAATAAATTGAAGGCTTAAGTCATCCAAAATCTCTTCAAGCTGTCTTTGTATTTCATTTTGACATTTTATTTAAGATTTATTTCTATCAAACATTATCATTTATCACCTTTCAAAATAAGTATTTATTAGACACTTTTTATTAATATATGACAAGATAAGATGCAATATAATACACATATATCCAACATCATCATCATTCCTGAAGTCGCTATCACCCCCACCCACCCTTCTCATTTCTCTCTTTTCTTTAGTCATCTCACCTTCTCCCTTACCATAATATATCGTTTTCATCTAAAAACACTATTACAATTTTCTCCTCCATTTCTTTAAATTGATTTGACAATCATTATCATCTTATTCACCGATAAAATATGAAAGCCCATATTATCATTATTCTATTTCTCCCTCTAGGTTTGCATCAGTCGGTTCGGTTCGATTTTATGTATTATCGGTTTGATTTATCGGTTTTCGATTTTTAAATATGTTAAATCAATAACCAAATCAATAAGATATTTTTTATCGATTTTGGTCCTTAACGATTCGATTTTCGATTTAACCAATAAGAAAATACTTATAAAATAAATATATGACTTTTCTAATAAATTTGATGTGAAGACACAATAATGTAACTTTACAAATGCTCATAAAATAGAAATAATAATAACAAATATCTATACAAAAATTAAGAAGAATAAGGTTCTTATTTTAGATTTTAACATTTTTTATAATGTGAAATTGTGAACTCAAAGTCACTGTGAAGTGTGAATTGAAGGCTAAATGACAAAGATAGTAACTACTAAGGTATTGAGATTAATATATGGAGTAATATTTATGTACAAGTAAAAGTAGTAAATTACTAGTTTTAATGGGTTATCAGTTTATCCAATAACTCAATATTAAAAACCAATACCGAACCGATAACCCAATATTTTTGTTTTTATAAAACCATTAAAAACCCATTAACTCAATAACCCAATAACAATAAACCAATAACACTTTTATCGGTTCGGTTTGATTTTTGCACCCCTACCTCCCACTATGTTTCTACTTGCAAAAGATTATATCTAAATTCAAATAATTCAAATCTAAAATAAAAAAATAAATCAACCCCTCCCCGGGGGGGCTTTTCCTTATGTCTCATTGGTACCTGAAATTAGAAGTGGTTCTTGTAGAGTTCATGTATTGATTAAACTTTTTGTATTATAGTTTGCTATATTCAACCTTTTTTAAAAATAACAAAATATCAGAGTTACCACGAGTATATTACACATATTTTATATTTTTAGTGGATTATTGAAAAAAAGTTTAAATGATCCAAATTTGAATTGACAAGTTGTTTAATAAATACAAGGTCGGATTGAGATGTCCAAATATATATTAAGTGCTAAATAATATAGAGAAAAAAAATATATGGTGGAATATATTAGGTATGGAAAATGTTGCAAGTTGCAACTAATTAATTAGGAAATTCAACGTGGCAATGCAAAAAATGAATATAAGTCTGGTAAAAAATATAACAAGTGAAATATAGTGGAAATCATTTGAGCAACATGTCAATTTTTTAAATAATGAAAGAAAAAAGTGGTAATAACATTACACTTACGTATCAATCAATCAAACAAAACGATGTATGGTCTAATTTTTGCAACAAAGAAATCAAATAAAAACAAACTATCAGTCAAATAAATCAAATAATAGTATAGTCGGTTGGTAGGATGATTTGTGTACCAAATTATGAAGTTGAACTTATCGTTAGTGTGGTCATGCGATGGCTTCATCTCTTTGTTTTTGTTTCCTTTTGTGCTTTAAAACTAGATTAATTAGATTATGACAAGAAGCTACATGTTATATGCTTTGTTGATTTGTCTGATTAGTTTTTTTCTCTCCAACCACGTTTTCTTTGGTGACCACGCCTTTACATTCACGTAAGTAATTTATTAAAATACAATTATCAATCATATATAATACCTCTTAAATATCTTAGCAAGTGATGTAGAACATTTTAATGTTCATTATTGAGATTATGAGTATATCAACTCAATCTAGGTTATATCATATATGTATAATAACTTAGAACCTAAGGTCCCAGGCCTATGTGTTGGTGTTTGGCCTAGTTAGTACTAAAAACTTGAAGGTTTTGCCTTGATGTCCCCTTCATATTTGTATTTCTCTCTTGATTAATGCACATGGTAGGGGTCATGCCGAATTCCTCACTACCTCAGGAAGTTACCTTGGGAGGTTGGATTATAATCTGAAAAAAAAAAAAAAACTCAATTTGCTAACAACATAAGTTATATTAGGTTATAATGTTAGGATAGAAATCATAAAACATCATGTGAAAGTTTAAAATTACAAATCTTAATGATGATAAATTAGACGATAAAAAAAAAACTATACTAAAATAACATAATATTTGTTATGGCTAGATAAAGTGACCAACATATATTGTTCACTTCCATGAAGTGCACAAGATTAATGGAACACTGCATGCAGTGGCGTAGCTACAACTATCTGAAGGTGTTCAACTAGACACCTTTCATCGGAAAATTATGTTGTATATATATGTCAAATTCTATATTTAATGAATATATATTTAAAATTGGATACCCTTGACAAAAGTTATACATTTGGCGTAGTGAACATGGTAATGTGTGTCCATTTGAATAAATCAGCAACTTCTCTTGTATAGCCGGAGCTTCTAAGCTAATAATCTAAGAGAATAATTAACTGATTTTAACAGATTACAACCAAGGTACACCTCAACATATATATTGGAAATTCTAATGTTGAAAAAGCATAAAATCTATTGAGAGAACTCTCTCTTAGCAAATAAGGTAGGAAATTCAGGACAAATTCAAAAATAATTTTGATTTTTGTTCTTCACATAATATTCATATATCACCTGCTGCTTAGCATGATTAAAAGTTGATATGACTTAAAAAATAGAAGTCATATGCGTAAAAAAGAAGAAGCACGAGTTAATAATATTGAAGAACAAATATGATTACCGATTTAAATTATTGAACCAATAACCATATATTTTTCTTAGTCCACTGCCCATCAATAGTCATATGGTTATTGTTGATTTCCTCTAACAATTTTAAAAAAAAAATCTTTTTTGAACTTCTCTTAATTAGCATCATCATCAATAACTATAACAGTGCTAGAACCAACAATAGGGAACATAGGTTCATCAAACAAACATAATCAACTTCTAATTATTAAAAGAGAATTAGTAATTTTTAAGGTTAATGTTTAATATTATTTTCATCCAAAGCCTCAAGCTTTGATAAATTAGGTAGAACTCTTTTTCAAAGATCTGATGATATTTTTTTTACAACAGATTCAATAACACAGATTATGAAGTCGAAAAGATAAGAGCACCGTCTACTCATACTATCGCATCAACAATGACTTTCTCCTTCTAATTAAATAGAATGGAAGAGGTCGGATACACATTTCCCAAGAGTAGAAGTTGGTACTCAACACTTGTATTTTATTCCCCATTATTTATTTCTTTGGCTTTCTAGAAATATCATAATATATAGACAAAAGAAATTCATGTAGGTCGGATACTAGCGTAGATAAATGCTATCTGACCTGAATGATCGAATTCCATAAATAGTTACTTGATCAATATTGTATGTATGAAATCACTTTCAAATTGTTAGGAAAAATAGTACTCCGATCCCTTTGTCCCATTTTATGTGGTACACTTTTCGTTTTAGTTCTTCTAAAAAAGATTGTTATCTTACTATAACTAAAAACAATTTAACTTAGAAATTCATTTTTATCCTTAATGAAATGATTCTAGGCCATACAAATATCTAAGGATTGTTTTAAGCCACAAGTTTCAAAAGTCTCCATTTTTTTTCTTAAACACCATCTCAAGTCAAAAAGTGCCACATGAAATAGAATGGAGGAAGTACAATATAACATTGACCATGACAATTAAAAATAGTAATAAATTATAACAAACATGTATCGTGGCAAGTCAATGTCTTGAAAATAATTCGATCAGATTTCGATACAAATCGTTAAAATCAGTCACTTCCTAAGGTTCCACAACTCTTTCAATTACATGCACACTCATGTTAGAAACTTAGAGTTGCACAAATACAATTGCCCAAAAATTTACCAAGAAATTAAAGAAAGTTAATAAAGGATACAATATTTATCTCTGTATATGTTATCTCTCATAAAAAGAGAGGCATCAAAATATGTAAGTTTAGGAAATTCAACACTATATAAACAACCCATAGGTGATGAACATAATAGTTGAATAATTCTCATTAAGACAATAACTTAGAATTCTACGCAATCAATTTTATACAATATGAATATGATAATATTTACTTTTGCATTCTCATTTATTAATATGAAACAAAATACCTACAACAATAATATTAATACAATTTTACAAATTTGTTTAGAGTTACATAAGCAAATTAATTACCATTTGCATCAATGGCTAGATAATTAGTACCAAGATTTGTTGCTTCATAGACAGGTAATTCCATTAATCCCATGGAAGAAAAGATATCAAGCTCAAACAAATCAGAACTTGCATAACTTGCACCTTCATCATCATCTTCATCTTCATATTCTTCATGAACATAATTTCTATTAATTCCATTTATAGCCTCCACATTTTGTTGGTCCATGTCATAATTATTTTGTCCACATGGAGTACTAATAATATTTTTGCTTAAACTTAATCTAGAAAATGAAGAACAAGTTGATGCAGTTGCTGATTTTATTTTTCTATCCTCATTATCATTTGAGGAATTTTTTGTTTTTTTTCCATTTGTAAAAAGTGAGTTCAAGAAACTTGATAGTCTACTTCCATGAGAAATAGGTTGCTTAGCTTTCTTTAATTCTCTATAAATTTTCAAACCTCTTGACTTTGCCTTCTTAAAACCATCTTCATCATGTTTAGGTTTTTCCTTTGCTAGAGAAGAATCTGTTGAAAATTTAAATAGAGTTGGAGAATTTGTTTTACTAAATACTAACTTGATATTGCTATAAAAAGATGATAAATAGGATAGGGAAAGAAAAAATTCATAGATGAAACCAACTGGGACCAAATCTTTCTATCATCTATTTTCTCTTTTTGTCTCGCCTGTCGAGGACCTATGTTTTAAATGAGCATATATGACTATTTATAAGCTTATATATTAAAAAAAAATAAAAATCCTTAAAGCTAAGCTACTAGCATAATTTAATTAAGCACTACTTTATTCTTGTTTTTGATTAACAAATTCTGAAGATTAGAACTATAGTCTAGCAACAAAATGAATAGGACAAAATTTGAATTATGAATTTAACTTTATATACATCAATAATGTACAAATTTAAAATCTAATACAATCGTATCATTTGAAATATATTTACATAATTTATCAGTAAAAACATAAGTGAAATTTGTAATTTTGAAAATATTATTAACGAATGAATATTCGATGAATTTTTGACACTTTTTTTTATCAGAAATTCCTTATTGACGAGCCAATTGTTGATGGGACACATTCTTTGGCAATTCACAATTTTTTAGTAATAAAATTATTAAGTGGATTACCTACTCCAATATGTAATAAAAAGTGACCTGATAAAATAGATGTGATTATATATGGACATATATACTCACCATAAAAGTTGATGTCTTTGGGATATTGGTCATGCTTGTGAAACTTTTTTTGGTTTGTTGAAATACTAGTTCTAGTTGGTTTTGGCCTATTATTAAAATAATAGCTAGAAGAGCCATTACTTGAAATAAAGTTTCTTGATTTCTTCTCTTGGCCAGCATGGTCAATGGAGTGGAAAATAGGCCTATTATAAAAGGGTTTGGCAAAGAGAGGGAAAGAGCATAGCATAATGAAATATAGATTTGGATACACAAGTAACACCTAAGAAGAGGAAGGGAGGAAAATAATTGTGAGTGAGTTTATTCTTCTTATTCCACTCTGGTCTTTATATTATCTCCCAAGTTCCTATTGGAAGGGTAAATGAGGAACAATGGAAAATGGATTCAAAAGTTGTTATTTTTTTCTTTTTCTGTTTTTACTTTTAAATAGGTAAAATTATCTAATTAGACATATTCTACTATCATATATACGGATAATAGCTATACTTTTAAATAATTATATATCTTACCATTATTTAAGAAGTTTCTATCATATATTATTGTAGAAGAGACATTCAGATACACATATCCTTAATTAATAGCCTAAATTAGTTATTTGCGCATTAAACCACCCCAAATTAAGGCTTTCATGTTAATCAACTCCCCCTCTCTCTTTAACCTCCCACCCATGTCCTCTACCACCGTTCTCCCTCTTCCTTTCTTCTCTCCATCATGATTTTCACCATTAAATCTCTGAAAGTCATATATGAAAAAACGGGCATTACATGCTTAGATTTGTATCTATTTAATCATTACTCGAATCCACGAGCCGGCAGGAAGGACATGACAAATGTGAGCCTAACCAAATATTGATGCATCTTACATAAAATTCATGGCCGCACTGATGCAACACTCAAATTTCATCTCTGACTACATATTTTGCCTGCAAATAGCCTCTGCGACATGCTCGACTGTGTAATTGAAGCGACTTGAGGACCTTCTTCTTCAAATCTTTAGTAGTCGATGGTGATGAAAAAGTTAAATTTTTGGTGACTCTGCAGAGATCTATCAGACCCAGGCACAACAAACAACAACGACAAACCAAAATGTGAAGCAAACATTGTCGTGGTGAGATGTCAGACTAGTCAGGAACTGTCGGGCCAACCAGGAACATAACAAAAAAGTTTCAATAAGGTGGAGATTATGCATGTATCTGACACATTATTGATGTAACTTACACATTATTGAGTTAAGATTATATGTATCTAGTTTTATTAGTGTATCTAATTAAGTGTATATGTATCTAATAAAATATACGCATATATTGGAAATTTTGTTGATGTATCTAACACATTATTGAGTTAAGACTATATGTATCTTAGTTTTTATCAGTATATCTATCTGATTAACTGTATATGTATATGGAAAATAATACGTGTATCTAAATAATAGTTCATGAATATGATTTAAGAAGTCGAAACTTTACTGAATTGCCAATTCAAAAAGAAAAGAAGAATCTTAATTGTTTTATTTTTTTTAGAAGTTCTGATATGTCATATCCTTTAAAGTTGTTGCAAGCGTGATTTTCTCCTTAATTAATGACTTTTAGTTGTATCCCTCAATTAGATTAATGAGTTTTAGTTATACTCTTTAATTAGAGACACTTATTAATATGTATATGCCTTACATATCAGATACATGTATCTGAGAGTCAAAATATGATAAAAAACACAATATTATAAATTAACATGAATCTAAGTAATTAACTTTTACAATAATGAGATTTAGGTTAGTTATCCTTTTAAATGCTCCCTTTGTTCCAATTTTAATGGATTACTTTCTTTTTCGTCCTCAGGAAGAGTATCTCTTTCTATATTAAGTAAATTTTCTAATCTCAACATGAAAAATTTTAGACCATAAAATTGAAAGATATCTCAGTCAAATGGCATCATGCATTGGGACATATACATATTTTTTTAATGAAGTTTATATTCTAAGATTATTAAATACAAAGTGAAATTTACTTTAACTTATCAATGCCCTGTATTGCCCTGCATATGCAATGAATCAATGACCAGCTCTACCCCGGTGAATGGACCGGGTTGCCAATCAATGTGCGTGTGATAGGACGATACCACACCATGTATTCGTCATCATTAGGAGTAGGAAATGAACTAGTTGAGTTAAATATGAGTCGATAGAAATGACTTAAATAAAAATGAATAAATAATTAATTCGACTCATATTTTAAATGGATAAAAACGAATTATCCAATAAATTATGTGGATAAACATAAATACTCATATTATAGTAGGAATCCTGCTATAAACTTCAATAAGCAAAAGTTTATACCCCACTCCTCACCTCCCACCACAACAAAAAATATTATTTTTTTAAAAATTACTTTTTAAAAAAGATTAATTTTTATTTATCACCCCCACAACCCCGCCCCCAACCCACCCCTACCCCATGCCTAAAAAAAAAATCTATTTTTTACTACCTCCCCCTCCCCCCCCCACTATCCAGAAATGTAATAAAAATGTTTTTCTATAAAAAAATTTAAATTTATTTTTAAGTTTTTTTTATCACCCCACCCCCTCCTTCCAGCCCCTTCCCCAAAAAAAAGATCTTTTTTCTTACCCATTCTGCCACCTCTAGTCGTCATCAACCATAATGGCTACATGTTCAGCAGTCTGTAGGATCCTATCGAGTCAAGGCCATCTCAACAAATTTGGGGGCCTAAAGCTAAATTTCATAGAGAAACCTTTTTTTTAAGTTGACATATATACATTTAATAATTAAGACATACTCAATGTGATCCTATAAATGAGGTTTGAAGGGAGAAGATTACACATACATTATAAAGTAAAAAATGTAAATGTAAGAAATTACTAAGGTACGTAGAATGTAAGATTGGTACTGTAGCTTATTGTTGCAGCAGAGTAAAATTTGTAATATAGAAAGTTTTGCTCCAAATCACTCATTGAATCACTAGAAAATACAGATTTTGATTCACAAACTAAATGTCAATTTGTTTGTTGATGTTCATATGAAGAAGAAATTTCTTTTCTTTTTCTGTTTCTCATATCTTTTTGCAAAAGGGTGAAACACAATTATAAAAAGGGAGTGAAAGTGGTGGTTCAGTAGTTACCGTGTAATCATTCCCACCCTTTTTAAAATTGTATTTATCTTAATTTCAGAAATTTTATCAAGTTGGGTCAGGTCGGATTGAGTCCACGTAGGAGATTCATAATCTAAAACTTACAGTAAATAATGTAAATTTTCAATAAAAAATATATAATATAAAGTTAGAATATTAAAATTTAACTAAAAAATGTGAAAATGCAACAGATTGAGTTACACTATTTTTTAAAGATATTTATTAAGGATAAGTTGATAAAATACATCTATTTTCTAGGATTAGTACTTCTACTTGTTGTCATTGTCATGATAAGACACCTGTCATTATTTGACAAAAGTAAAGTCGATGTCTCTTTTTCTGCCTTTCTATTTATACTTCTCATCACGAGGGACACTTGTTATAACCAGACCAAGTGGAATGACACTTGTTAAAAATGGTTTTATCTTGGTCATTTGTTATCAAGTACCTGTTCAAGTAGTCAATAACAAAATCATATTGCCAACAGTTTGTGAGTAAAGATCAAATTTTGATTAGCATGGCAATGGCCGTAGGTCCAATTCTACATTTGAAAATGAAATGAATCAATAAGAAGAATATGTGTTTGTGTAGATTCATTCGATCTCTTAATACCATTCATATGAGTTGTATTATTCAAGTTGACCATCCTTTTCATAAACCTTTTATAACAGATAATTGATTCCTTATCCAATGAAACCTATGATTCCTTGAATAATTATTAATTGACCATTAAATGTAATTAGAGGTGATGTTTTTTTCATGAACATTGGTAAGGAATTAACCAAAGTTTGAGGCGTGTCAGCATTATCCTTGAGGATATTTCACCTGGTATATAGATGTACTCCTCAGGATTCAACAAGCTCTTCTAGTACAAAACTAGCTAGGAGTCATAATCTAACAAAGATTGTAGAAAAGAAAACTCATCATAACAAAGTATAGAGAATTAGAAGAAATAATTTGTGTGTCAAGAGTAGGTCTTTGGACTGAACTTGTTACTATCATTGATATATAAACACCTATAACCAAACATCTTTAAGTTGTTGTAATCAGGTTGCTCACAATATATCTTAACAAATGGAGTCACTGTCTTTAAGAATGAGGAGGACAATCTATTAGTGAGAAATACGATAGTGAGAAAAGCATCAACCCATAGAAACATTGGGAGATTAGCATGGAGTAGGAGAGTTAAGCCAATCTCAACAAGATGCCTGTGCTTTTTTTTTAGACTCCATTTTGTTCAGATTTGTTAAGAAAATAAGAAATGTTCCTTACAATACCACAAACTTTTAGATGTTTGATGAAATATGTTTTAATGAATTCACCACCTCCATCATGTTAGAATATCTTAATCTGTCTTAGAAAATTATTTTTTCATCATTTTCATCATTTTAGAAATATTTTAAAATATTCAGACTTTCTTTTTAGTAGATGTAGCTAAGTATATCTTGTGTGATCATCTACAAACGCTACATAATATCTCATAATATCTCATATGCTGAGAAGATTCAACAGGAGTAAGTCCCACAAATCACAATGTATTTTTAATGAAGATTTTTTTAAAATTTTTATTCCTCAAGCCAAATGGAAGCTTAGAATTTTTCCTAACCGGCAACTAGAACAAACAATAGACATTTTATTCCAACTACTAACATTAATGCAACTATTGCTATTCAAAACTTTTAACAACTTCAAACTAGGATGTCCTAATCTAGTATGTCAAATGTTGTTTGATGTCTTCCAGCCTTGTATAGCAGTTAGAGCATATAGATTGTTATCTTTCAAAGCATAGAGTCCACTACTCTTAGATCCCTTGGCCAGTAACGTCCTTGTCTTCTTGTTCTTTACAACAAAGTTAGTTTCATCAAATTCAAGAGTACAATAATTGTCTTTTGTAAGTTTACTAACTGAGAGTAGAATCTTAGTAATATTAGTCCAAGAACTTCTTGTAATTTCAGAGCTGATCTAATTGTATTTTCAACACGTATTATGGATAACTATGATCCATTCCCAACAATAATTTTATCATATTCATTATAGTGTTTAAGTTCAGATAGAATACCTGAATTATTTGTTGAAGTTGAAGTGTTTCCTCTTCCTCTGGGAGTTGAAGTTGTTGTTTACTCTTCTCTGAGAGTAGTTTCCTCTTCCCCTTCCCATTTAAGCAGAGAATACCACGTTATGGTTGTGTTATGACACCTCTTCCTCATACTCTGTCATGCACAGAGCCTACACTCTGGGTGGAACTGGCACTCGGGAACCATTGCTGGCCCCCAAGCGAACCCTTGGCCTGACTTACTCACGAAAGATTTAAGCATAAGAGATATAGCTCACGCAATAACTTAAAATATAAATACTTATACAAAATGGCAACCCTAGTCTTAAATGTATACAACTGAAATGAATAAGACTAAAGAACTAATACTATATGTCTATGAAGCCTCTAAAACAAGGAGGGATGTCAGGACAAGACCCCCGATCATCCTAACAACTTAAAACTAGAAAGAAAATGATAAAAGAGTCCTCCGGAATGCAAGGAGGCTCACCAAATGACTCTGAGTGCTGAACCTGATCAACGAGGCGCTGGATGCTGATCTTGGTTACCTGTGTCTGCATCATAAGACGAACTAGGCCAACTGACATCAATACATTGAATGTACGACTATGCGAGTTGAAATGCTAAAAAATACATAGGCTTGAAAAGATTCTGAAGAAACACTTACCTTGGCTCTTCTCAACTCATGAATATCTTAACTCAGAATAAAGTAATGAAACACATGCATTATATGAAAAGCTTTATAAAACAGTAAAAGCAACTTAGTTTATTAAAGAAAATGCAATAACAAACTCAAATTTACTCATATACTAAGTAATATAGTTTAGGTGAGAGTTTCTCTAACCGACAACCACAACTATGAGCCTAAGTGGTGATACAACGTCTTTTGACACGCTGCCAAAATGGTCCTATACTTTGCCGTCATATAGAACCTACTTAACTTAGTGGATTCACTAGCTTAACTTATGTGATCATCTAAAGAGTATGACCCATTAATACCCATGATGGCTACATGGTTTATGGAGACTTGAGTTAATATGAACTCGCATACCCATATCAGTGCTCAATACTACTCCCAAAAATATACTTAGCTCATATGTTTTAAAAACAAACTTCTTTCTTTGGTTTGAGATAATTACTCAAAACTTAGCTTAAAAGCTCTTGGAATTGATGTTCCTTTTTTCTTGCTCAAATGTAAAAAAAAAACATTTATAAACTCTTTGGGAATACTTAGTTCCCTTATAGCTTTTGAGAAATGAACTCAACTCTTTACTCTTTGCTCAACTTGAAACTTAAGTCTTAAAAAAAAGTTAAAATGTTTGTTAAAGACTTTTGAAAACTTTAAAAACTTTACTTTGACTTGCTTCTTAACTTCTAGGCTTGACTCTTAATTTCTCTTGACTTTGATCATAACTTTCCTTGAATTAGATTATGGATTCAAGGTTCATGATATCATCTTTATGGATGATTTCATGATGTTTATATGTACCTTAGAGTGTTGGAATCAACTAGAAAGTATAGGTACATTGCTAAGGAACAAGTACGAAAGATTGGGGAAGAAATGGGAAGAACTGGCGACCTTGGTGCTTTGAGAGGCGCGGGGCGCCAGAGCACAAACTTCAGAGGTGAAGTTGTGGTGCTCTAGCTGGCGTGTCGCCCCAGAGTCCAAAGTTCAGAGTAACTTTTGTGGTGCTCTGGGAGGCGCGGCGCCCCAGCCCCCTCCCTAGAAAACTTCGGACTTTCTTCTTCGTTTTTTAACTCTAAACCCTCTAATTTCATTTGGTTCTTTCCCCAAATACTTAGAATCATTAATACCCTCAATATACAATAGATTCAACTCGAAATTTCATTTGGAAACATGAATCAAATCATTAAGAAACTTCAACAACACAACCCACAAGAATTCAACAAAACTTTCAACAATGTTCATTAAGAACTCAATTTCTAAACTTCAAAGACTTAAATTCGCTGAATTGAATCATGGTTGGAGCGTGGGCGAACTAACCCAACGCTATGTGGTCTCACATAACTTTTTAGGGATCATCCCCGATGAAATCCACAAGCTATCTTTGACGAAGTTGATGAATCTTGCTTCCTCTTATCCTTTCTCCTCTTTTCTCTTTTCTCCAAGCCCTAGCGTGAACTCTAACTTTTCTAAACTGACCAAAATATGGTTTTACCCCAATTAATCTCCGAAAAAAGAATTAGAATAATTAGGTAAGGAAAAGACTAAATTACCCTTCCAAAATCCGGATTAGACTTTCCTTAATCCAACAACCCAACTTCCAAAGGGCGTAACTTACTCATACGAACTCAGAATTGTGCAAACTTGGCGGCGTTGGAAAGATCATTCCAAGAGATTTCCAACCATATCTTGAAGTACACCTAAATCATCCTGAGCTAGGAGTTATGGCCATTTGAATTTGAACAAAACTTAACTTTTCCTAACTTAAACAAATTTCCAGATTTTCATTCTTTTAAAAAATGACTATTTCCAGTTCTTAGCTTCTTCCTAGCTATTTAAAATTGCGAGATGTTATAATATCTCCCCCTTGGGAAAATTCGTCCTCAAATGAGATTACTCTTACTAGGCTAAGGGTGTAACATCAAGTTCAAACACCCAACAAGCAATTTCAACAAACAACATGCACACTCATAAGTGTAAGGAGTACTAAGAAGATAATTAGTACCTTGGTCTGCATTTTCTCCGGACTCAAAGAGATGTGGATATCTCTTCTTCATATCCTCCTCAGCTTCCCAAGTAGCTTCCTCAACAAATTGGTTCCTCCAAAGGACTTTGACTGATGCTACCTCTTTTGTTCTCAACTTGCGAACTTGGAGATCTAGAATCTGAATATGAATCTCCTCATAACATAAGCTATCTTTGATCTCAATACTTTCAGTTGGTATGATCAATGAAGGATCGCCCATGCACTTCTTCAACATGGAGACGTGAAACACCAGATGAACCGTTGCTAATTCTAGGGGTAGCTCCAACTCATAAGCTATATTGTCAATCCTCTTGGATATTCGATAAGGTCCAATATACCGGGGACTAAGTTTCCCCTTCTTACCAAACCTCATAACACCCTTCATGGGTGAAACTTTTAGATATACCCAATCATCTACTTCGAACTCTAACGCCCTTCTCCTAACATCAGTGTAGGATTTTTGACGACTCTGTGTTGTTTTCAACCTCTCTTGAATCACTTTGACCTTCTCCATAGCTTGATCGACTAAATCTGGTCCTATCAACCGTGCTTCACAAACTTCAAGCCATCTAATAGGAGATCTGCATCTTCTCTCATAAAGAGCTTCATATGGAGCCATCTGGATGCTAGAGTGGTAACTATTATTGTAAGCAAACTCAATAAGAGGTAGGTGATCATCCCAATTACCCTTGAAATCAATCACACAAGCCCTCAACATATCCTCTAAGGTCTGAATGGTGCGCTCTGCTTGCCCATCAGTCTGAGGGTGAAAGACAGTACTTAAGTTCACCTTTGACCTCAAGCCTTTCTGAAAAGATTTCCAGAATTGTGTAGTAAATTGTGCACCTCTATCTTAAATAATGGAGAATGGGACTCCATGAAGTCTTACCACCTCCTGAATATATAACTTGGCATAATCCTCTGCTGAATAGGTAGTCTTTACCGGTAGAAAATGGGTTGATTTTGTCATTCTGTCGACAATCACCCAAATAGAATCATGCTGTCTGTGAGACCTTGTCAAACTTGTGATGAAATCCATATTAATCATCTCCCACTTCCATTTTGGAAGTTCTATATTCTGAGCCAAACCACCGGACCTTTAGTGCTCTACTTTAACTTGTTGGCAATTTGGGAACTTAACAACAAATTCTGCAATGCCCTTCTTCATGCTATTCCACCAATACACCTCTCTCAAGTCACGATACATCTTTGTGGAACCCGGATGGATAGAATATCTGGATCTATGAGCTTCCTCCATGATCCTCTCTTGAAGTCCATCTACCATAGGTACACACAACCTTTCGTGATATCTTAACACATCATCTCCCCCTTGTTCAAAAGCTAATACTTTTTACTTATGAAAATTTGCCTTCAATTCAAGAAAAATTGGGTCTTGGTCTTGCTTCTCTTTTACTTCTGACACTAATGAAGATTCATCCCCATTCATTACCACTATTCCTCCTTCTGTGGAATCTATTAGTCGAACTCCTAAGCGTGCAAGTCTATGTACATCTTTCGCCAACTCTCTCTTTTCTTCCTCGACATGGGCGGTACTACCCATAGACAAACTGGTCAATGCATCAACAACAACATTAGCCTTACCTGGGTGGTAAAAAAATACTCATGTCATAATCCTTGAGTAATTCTAACCACCTTCTTTGTCAGAGATTAAGCTCTTTCTGAGTGAACACATATTGAAGGCTCTTGTGATCAGTGAATACATCAACATGAACACCATACAAATAATGACGTTATATCTTCAAGGCAAATACTACAACAGCCAACTCTAAGTCATGGGTTGGGTAATTCTTTTCATGAACTTTCAACTGTCTGGAGGCATAAGCTATAACTTTGCCATTCTGCATTAATACACAACCCAAACCAACTCTACATGCATCACAATACACCACAAAACCTTAAGTACCTTCTAGTAAGATCAAAACTGGGGCATTAGTCAACCTCTTCTTCAATTCCTGAAAGTTTTTCTCACAAGCTTCAAACCATTGAAATTTCACTGTTTTCTGAGTCAACTTGGTCAAAGGAGACGAAATGGATGAGAACCCTTCTACAAACCTTCTATAATAGCCAGCCAAACCCAAGAAACTCCTAATGTCAGTTGGAGATGTGGGTCTGGGCCAACTCTGCACTGCCTCTATCTTCTGAGTATCAACTCTAATTCCATCATCGGAAACTATGTGGCCCAAGAATGCCACCGACTCAAGCTAAAACTCACATTTCGAGAACTGCATACAACTCCTTATCTTTCAAAGTCTGAAGAACTATTCTGAGATGATTAGCATGATCTTCTTCATTCCTTGAATAGATTAGTATGACATCAATGAAGACAATAACAAACATATGTAAATAAGGTTTGAAGACTCTATTCATAAGGTCCATGAACGCTGCAGGTGCATTAGTCAAACCGAACGACATAACCAGAAACTCATAATGACCATAACGGGTCTTGAATGTTGTCTTGGGAATATCACACTCCCTTACTCTTAACTGATGGTAGCCAAATCTGAGGTCGATTTTTGAAAAACAAGAGGCACCCTGAAGTTGATCGAAAAGATCATCAATTCTCGGAAGAGGATACTTGTTCTTGATGGTAACCTTGTTCAATTGGCGGTAGTCTATACACATTATAAGGGAACCATCTTTCTTTCTCATAAACAAGACCGGAGCGCCCCAATGTGAGACACTTGGTCGAATAAAACCCTTATCTAGGAGATTTTTCAACTGCTCTTTAAGCTCTTTCAACTCTGCTGGTGCCATTCTATATGGTGGAGTAGAGATATGACGAGTCTCTGGAAGAACATCTATACCGAAGTCTATCTCTCTCTCAGGAGGGACTCCGGGTAGATCATCAGAAAAGACCTCTGGAAACTCTTTTACTATTGGAGCTGACTGAATGGGAGGTATCTCAACACTTGAGTCATTAACTCGGACTAAGTGATAGACACATACCTTGGAAACTAACTTTCTTGCCTTAAGGTACGAAATGAAACGACCCTTAGGCACTGCTGAACTACTTTTCCACTTTAAGACTGGCTCATTTAGAAACTGAAACTTGAATACTTGAGTTCTACAATCAATGGAGGCATACATGCATGAAACCAATCCATACCTAGAATGACATCGAAATCTACCATGTCTAGCTCAATTAAATCAGCCATGGTGTCTTTGTGATTGATGGAAATAACACAATCACGATATACTCGCTCAACTAGAATAGACTCCCCAACATATGTAGAAACACAAAAGGGTTCACAAAGTTTCTCAGGAAGAACATCAAACTTATTTGCAACATAAGGGGTCATAAAAGATAAACTTGCTCTTGGGTCTAGCAAAGCATAAACATCAAAAGCAATGACTTTGATCATACCAGTAACAACATCTGGAGAGTTCTCTTTCTATTGACGACTGGTGATTGTATAAAGACGATTTGTTCCTCCGCCAGTACCTGAAGTAGCTCCTCTAGGTGCAACCCTGTCTGGTGGAGAAACAGATGAAGATTGGGCCCTATTGCCCTGATTTCCACTACATTACCTATTCTTTGGACACTCTTTCATGAAGTGACCCTCTTTCCCACACTTGAAACAACCTGTCTGGCCATCATGACACTTACCTGGGTGATCCTACCACACTTAGCACATGCAGGAGCCCAGTTACCTCCTTGCGCCACACTACTTTGAGACTGTGAAGGTCTAGATTTGAAGTTCTGCGAATTCTGACCATTATACTCACCTCTGTTTCTGGGTGCAGGTGCACTAGCAGATGATGGAACAGGTCCCTTTTGCTTTTGCTGAAAGAATGAGCGATTCACATTACCTTTCTGCTGCCTGGACTCATTTCTTGTCTTAGTTTTCTTATTTTTGAACTCTTTCGTGTCCCTCAACTTCTCTTCCTCAACCTGCTGCACATAAACCATCAACCTTGATATATCCATGTCCCCGATAAGCATTGCAGCCCTACCTTCCTTACTCGACAGACGAGACAGCCCATCAACAAACAAGCTCATTCTACTCCTCATGTCTGCAACCATCTCCGAAACATAACAGGATAGTTGGGTGAACTTTAACCCATACTGATGAACACTCAAAGAATCCTGCTTAAGTGTGAGGAACTCATGTACCTTGGCCTCTTTCAATTCTCGGGGAAAGAAATGCCCCAAGAAAGCTTCCTCAAAACAGGCCCAACTCGCAGGTGGTGCATCCTCAGTAATACCCCCTTTCCACTGGTCGAACCAAGTTCTAGAAACATTATTCAGTTGATATGCGACTAGTTTAACTCGCTCAGTATCTACCACATGCATAACATCAAATACCTTCTTCAGCTCCTTAATAAAGTTCTCTGGATCCTCAGTTGTGCTCAAACCCATGAAACTTGGAGGGTTCATCCTCAAGAACTCACGAATCCTTGAAGTGTCATCTCCTTCCTGTCGAGCTCCTCTTTGCTGCCCAACCTGGTTAGTCATAGCTTGACTCAACATCCTAATTGCTTATCTGAATTCAGCATTAATGACTTCCCCTTGAGGTTGCATTTCAGGTGCATTATGTAACTCTTGCTCCTCAATATTACGCCTTGCAGGACGTCATCTGACAGCTCTTCGTGGAGGCATGATTATCTAAAAAGCATGCGAAAGCATGAATTAGAGGGAAACTTTTTAGATATTAAACTCTAACGCACAAAATGAGTGTGAAATAAGTGAGATAATTCCTAAATGTTGCAGCCTCCTAATTATAGATATGGTGCGCTTCACACCGATAATTAGGACTCTACAGACACGACTTCATAGACTCCCTAGGATTTTTGAACACTGTGCTCTGATACTAAGTTTGTCACGCTTCGAGCTTACACCCTGGGAGGGACTGGCACTCGAGAACCATTGCTGGCCCCAAGTGAACTTTTGACCTAACTTACTTACTCAGCGGAAGACTTAAGCATAAGAGATATAGCTCACGTAATAACCTAAAAGATATATACTTAGCCAAAATGGAATCCCAAGTCTTAAACGTATACAACTGAAATGAATAAGACTAAAGAACTAATACTATCTGTCTATGAAGCCTCTAAAACAAGGAGGGATGTCGGGACAAGACCCCCGATCATCCTAACAACTGAAAACTAGAAAGCAAATGATAAAAGAGTCCTCCGGAATGCAATGAGGCTCATTAACTGACTCTGAGTGCTGAACCTGATCAACGAGGCGCTGGATGATGATCCTGGTTACCTGTGGCTGCATCATAAGACGATGTAGGCCAACTGACATCAATACATTGAATGTACGAGTATGCGAGTTGGAATGCTAAACAATAAATAGGATTGAAAAGATTCTGAAGAAAAACTTACCTTGGCTCTTCTCAACTCATGAATATCTTAACTCAGAATAAAGCAATGAAACAGATGCATTATATGAAAAGATTTATAAAACAGTAAAAACAACTTAGTTCATTAAAGAAAATGCAATAACAAACTCAACTTTACTCATATACAAAGTAATATAGTTTAGGTGAGAGTTTCTCTAACCGACAACCACCACTATGAGCCTAAGTGGTGATACAACGTCTTTTGACACGCTGCCAGAATGGTCCTGTACTTTGCCGTCATATAGAACCTACTTAACTTAGTGGATCAACTAGCTTAACTTATGTGATCATCTAAAAAGTATGACTCATTAATACCCATGATGGCTACATGGTTTATGGAGACTTGAGTTAATATGAACTCGCATACCCATATCGGTGCTCAATACTAGTCTAAAAAATATACTTAGCTCATATGTTTTAAAAACAAACTTCTTTCTTTGGTTTGAGATAATTACTCAAAACTTAGCTTAAAAACTCTATTGGAATCGATGTTCCCTTTTCCTTGCTCAAATGTAAAAAAAAAACATTTATAACCTCTTTGGGAATACTTAGTTCCCTTATAGCTTTTGAGAAATGAACTCAACTCTTTACTCTTTGCCCAACTTGAAATTAAGTCTTAAAAACAAAGTTAAAACGTTTGTTAAAGACTTTTGAAAACTTTACTTTGACTTTCTTCTTAACTTCTAGGCTTGACTCTTAATTTCTCTTGACTTTGATCCTAACTTTCCTTGAATTGGATTATGGATTCAAGATTCATGATCTCATGTTTATGGATGATTTCATGATGTTTAAATGTACCTTAGAATGTTGGAAACAACTAGAAAGTATAGGTACATTGCTAAGGAACAAGTACGAAAGATTGGGGAAGAAATGGGAAGAACTGGCGACCTTGGCGCTTTGAGAGGCGCGGGGCGCCAGAGCACAAACTTCAGAGCTGAAGTTGTGGCGCTCTAGCTGGCGCGTCGCCCCAGAGCCCAAATTTCAGAGTAACTTTTGTGGTGCTCTGGGAGGCGCGGCGCCCCAACCCCCTCCCCTAGAAAACTTCGGACTTTCTTCTTCGTTTTTCAACTCTAAACCCTCTAATTTCACTTGGTTCTTTTCCCAAACACTTAGAATCATTAATACCCTCAATATACAATAGATTCAACTCGAAATTTCACCTGGAAACATGAATAAAATCATCAAGAAACTTCAACAACACAACCCACAAGAATTCAACGAAACTTTCAACAATGTTCATCAAGAACTCAATTTCTAAACTTCAAAGACTTAAATTCGCTGAATTGAATCATGGTTGGCGCGTGGGCGAACTAACCCAACACTATGTGATCTCACATAACTTTTTAGGGATCACCCCCGATGAAATCCACAAGCTATCCTTGACGAAGTCGATGAATCTTGCTTCCTCTTATCCTTTCTCCTCTTTTCTCTTTTCTCCAAGCCCTAGCGTGAACTCTAACTTTTCTAAACTGACCAAAATCTTGTTTTACCCCAATTAATCTCCGAAAAAAGAATTAGAATAATTAGGTAAGGAAAAGACTAAATTACCCTTCCAAAATCCGGATTAGACTTACCTAGCATGACAGTCCTAAAGGTCTTGTACTTGAGACCTGAACCTCTAGCAAAATTGATTACTTTGCTATCTTCATCCAAATGTTTGTGAATGGATTCAAGACCATCACATATGCCTTTGAATTCCTTAATGTGTTCATCAATATTCTTAGTTCGTAGCCTGACACTTTGCCATTATTGTTTGAGCTGAAACTCTTTATCTTTTGTTGCTTGAAGATAGACTTCTTCGAAGAAGTCTCACATCTCTTTAGCAGTTGAGCAACCCACACAATCAGATACATACTTTCTTCTGTCAAGGTGCCTAAGATCCAACTCCTTAACAATACATCTTTCTCCTCCAGTCATTAATGCTTCCATTATCTTTTGCATCTTTCTCAATAGTAATAGTTGTAGCTTTCTTAGCAGCCTTTCTGATGGAACAACTACCTTTATAGTTGGTTTATTCTCCTTGACGAGATAAGTTAATCTTATCATCAGAATCGACTGCATTATTTGTGTCTTCTATATAAGATAGTTTGTTGTCTTAAGTTTAATAGAACAAGAGGCAGCGAGGTGGTGAAAAGAAATAGTTGAGAGGGTATTGGTAGGGGGAGTCAATATTGCAGTTGGACGTAGGGTTATTTTTTTATTCAATATTTAGCGAGTGGAAGAGCTTATGTTTCTGATACCATGTAGAATTCTCAAGTAAAAAGAATGAGAGAAATCAAGGATTATATTGATGATGACTTTTCAAGTGAAGGCTTTGTTATAGGAGTGATCTTCCTATTGTCAAGGTCGAAGGACAAATTTCTTGGTGTGTAGTTGTATGAATATAGTCCTTGTAGAGAGTTAACACACTCCACAAAACCATCTATCTCATTAGAATCCATATTAAGCAAGATGACTTCCAACACATCACTCACATTAATTGTAGCACTTGTGCCATCGATGACGACATTGGTCACCAAATCAATACACTTTATTGCTCATTGCACACATGAAATACCACTTGTTCCTCCCCAACTCTAAAGGTAATCTCTCAAGTTTCTACATCACATAAGTCTTTTCCCGTGGTATGAATAGCCTCACAAGAATGATTGGGACTTTAAAGTTCACTTCGCAATCCAAAATCACTAAATACTTGGGCAAGATGAACTTATCAACCTGTACCAACACATTGATATTGGTCGAGTGTTTCCATTACCAAAATCTTGAAAATTGAGTAGGCCATCAAGTTGATACTAGCCCCAAGGTCATGCAAAGAATTTGCAAAATTAAAATTTTCAACAGTACAAGAAATAGTGAAAGCTTCAGAGCAGAGGCGTATCCAGGATTTCCGCAAGATGGGTGCACAATTACAAAAAAATGTATCTTAAATATAAATTTGATCGGTTTGACTTTTAGATTTTTAATATGAACCATTAAATTTTAAGAATTATAGGTCCAAAACATATAATGCTACTAGTTTTAAATTTTAATATACACATTTGATTTAATTATATAAAAAAATTACAGTGCTAATATTTTTAGGAATTTTCAATGTAACACACTTGAAAATTTTGAAAGATTAAAGGAAAAAAACAAAAGAATAATTAATTAAAACGCCAAAAATGTAACCAATAACCACTTAGAGAGGTGTTAGTAAAAGACAAGATAGATATAAGATTTAAATTTCTATCCTCACTTAGAGGAGTTCACCCAATCATCATCGTATTATTATATGATACTTTGAACGTGGGTTCACACATCTATATTCAAATATTTTATAAAAAATATAACACTACTATATATTATCTAGAGAGGGGAGCATGGGTTCACGTGAACCCACGGCACCCCCTCTAGATACGCCCCTGCTTCAGAGTCATCGAATTTCAGGGACATGGAATGACTAATATTACTAACTTGATGAGTGACCTTGATGGTTTCGAAGTTTTCCGACCGCCTCTTCTTGGTCACAAGATCTTTCATGAATTTTGTGTAATCGATTATTTGTTATAAAACATCCACTAATGGATAAGTTCATCATGCATGTTCATAAATTTATTGAATTGTTTTTCTCTATTTTTTTTATCAAGCCTTTGAGTATATGGGGATTGTGGCTCAAGTAAGGGAGCTCTGCTGGTTGCGCTATGTCAATAGTGTGTTCCCTAGACATGTTCTCCTCCTTTTGATATTTTTCAACATCATCATGTATATTTATTAACACTTGATCTCCATCCACTTTAATTACCTAATTTGCACAAACTAATTGGATTACTTCAATAACCTAAATCAAACACATTTCATTAGAATTCTTAGTTTAATTAATCACTTTTGAAACTCAAAAATTAGAGTAAAAGGTAGTATAAAGTGGTAATTTTCACCACTTATAATTAGAGTAATAATATTCAAATTAAAGTGAGCCCTCCAATGACTAACTTTTGTTTTGATAAACAAGGGTATTATATTAATAGCTAATATGCTTCATTACATAGTAGTGGCTGCGAGGCATGAAGTTGGGGGTGGAGACTAGAAGTAGAACTATTACAATATTTCGTAATAGGCATTGAAAAAAGAGTTCCCACTTTGTCTGCTTCTACTAGCTTTGAAACAAATAATGACTAGACTTCCAAATATTTGCAAAAGTTGTCTTCCTTCATTTTGGCCCCTTCCTTGGCTAGTGCATCTGCCACTCGAAAGCTATGCAAGATTGGGGGGGGGGGGGAGGGTTCCCCAGACACCGTAAAATCTCTCTGCAATCATGAATAATGTTAGTGTACGCAGGGTGGTTTGAGGCCATGTAAAAGTGCTAGTAGCTCTGCCTTAATGCTATTAGTTTCGAACAAGTTACCCATGTAGCCAACTATCCAATTCCCATTTGAATCCCTAATTGCCATCATTTTCTCATTAATCCTCCTAATCTCTATCACTTGCTCCCTAATCTCCCCATTTACTAACTACTCTATTCCTATTCCAAGCCTTATTTCTTACCCATTTAATTTTGTGAAAACAAACTATATTTATCCTCTCCTTCTTGAGGCTCTATAGACTTGCCTATTAAAGTTCCTATTTTTCAAAAAAATAAAATAAATTGTAATAAGATATCAAATTTTAACCTATAAATTTAAATACTGAATTCGCATATGAACAATACACAAATGCTAACCTTCTTTTTTTTGCAGTATGAGCATCGAGTGTAGGATGTATGAGCAAGTAGAGAAAAATGATGATATTACGTAGGGAATAGGGGTGTACAAAATCGAATCGAAAATTGAATTAAATCGCAAATCGAGTCAAAGCGGAAAAAAATTCGACTAGTG
>JAJOOS010002976.1:0-45791 GCA_029582725.1 Solanum chiquidenum | reverse complement strand
TGCGTCAGAAAGATGGTGAAGCTGCAAAGTACTTCACCAATCAGAAACAAGGAGGTTGCTTGTACGTTTGGTAATAACACTTTATGGTATATATCAAACAAGACACAACAAATACATATACGTTTAAAATAGAGAAACATTTCAAGTTTCAAGAACTGCAAGGGATCTAATCAATTACTTCAAGAGCTTTTTGTACCATCTGTTACTTTGTTTGCTTGTAATTGTGCTTACATTGTAGGATTCGTTTCACTTGTGAAAGAAATGTTTCATATTTGTGTGAATCATTGTAAGAACTAGGTTAAGGATAACTTAGGGTCTTACTCTAAAGTCTATATTAATCGGTCAGGATTAGTATAGTGGGCGGTGTTGTATCCGCTTAGCAAAGTCTAAGTTATCTAGGGGTGATAGCTTAGTGGGCAGCTTGTATCTGCTCTGGCTCATCTAAGTAATAGGAGGTATTGCTTAAAGTTGGTATTAGTAGGCTAATCTCGGTTTGTAAACTTGCTTTTACTTTTGCTTGAGAAGATTAGTGAAAGAAGTTTGAAAAGTCCTGGCAGGCCAGGTCGTGGTTTACTCCCTTGAGCAAGGAGGTTTCCACGTAAAGTTGTTGTGCAATCTTTACTTTCAGCACTTTGTTTATTTTCTGTTATTGTAACTGTGCTGAGGACCTGGTCCCATATAGACTAGTGGACGCATACATTTTAACAAGTGGTATCAGAGCAAGTCTTTTCTCTCTGGTTAACACCAAGAAAAGAAAAGATCCTGACGGAATGGCTGCTCCACCCAATATGGAGGAAGGACAATCTTCTACCAGGCCACCATGTTTTAATGGACAATACTATGGCTGGTGGAAAAATCGAATGCACGACTACATCAACGCTGAGGATTCTGAGTTATGGGACATCATCCTTGATGGACCATATGTTCCTACAAAGGAGGTGAAGGATGCAGAGCTTACCACCACTATTGTCAAAACTAGAAAGGACTACAACGAGGCAGATAGGAAAAAGATAGAAAAGAACTACAAAGCAAAGAAGATTCTGGTATGTGGAATTGGAGCAGATGAGTACAACATGATTTCGGCTTGTGAGACTGCCAAGGAGATATGGGATTGTATTCAAACAACCCATGAAGGAACTCAGCGAGTAAAAGAGTCTAAAGTTGATATGCTTACTACTCAGTATGAAAATTTCATTATGAAGGAAGGGGAAACCATCTTTGAGATGAACTCAAGATTCACTTCTATCACCAACGAGCTGAGAGGTTTGGGTGAGCCTATTCCTATTCCTAAGCAAATTCGCAAGATTCTCAAGGTGCTTCCGAAATCTTGGGAAAGCAAGGTGGATGCCATAACAGAAGCCAAAGATCTAATGACGCTTTCCATGGATGAACTGATTGGGAATCTTCAGACCTACGAGATGAACAAGAAACAGGGGACGACTATGAAGGAAGGAAAGAAGGAGAAGTCCATTGCTTTGAAAATATCTCAAAGTGAAGTGACTGAAGAGGAGGATGAGATGGCATATGTCACTAGAAGATTTCGGAAGATCTTAAAGAAGCATGGAGGCTTCCAAAAGAAAATCCCTTCCAGCAGAACTGCTACTGCAAATGATCTTTGCCATAAGTGTGGCAAGCCTGGTCACTTCATAAGGAACTACCCCAGTCAAAAGCAAGAAACTCATGACACCAGACCTCGCAAGAGAGACCTGGTCCCAGACCATGCTCGAAGAAAGGCACATGCGGATCAGTTGGTGTGAAACGCCTTTGCTGTGTGGGGAAATGACTCAAGTGAATCTGAAGAAGATGTAGAGAGTCATGAGGATGTTTCAATGATGGCCATTGAGGATGATGAAAGCATTTTCAACTCTATTTTCTCCTTAATGGCAAATTCTGATGATCAAGAGGATTCAGACGAGGTAACTCTTTTTTATCTTAAAGATGATCTAGATAATCTACCTATTAAAAATTTGAGGAAACTTGCTGCCCTGCTTATTGATTGTGTTGATGAACGAACCACTGAAAACTTAATGTTAAATAAAAAATTAAGTTTGTGTGAAGATAAGAATTCTGCTCTCATGTCTCAAGTTGCTGAAATTAGTGAAGGGATAGGTATTCTAGAGACTAGTAACATAACACCTGAGAAGGACCCTGGAAACTCAGTAGGTGGGAAGAGAAAGCTTAGCATTTTTTAGGAAGAACTGGAAGAAAAGCTAAAAAATTCTGAGTCTAAGCTAGTCGCTTCTCTTGAAACAAATTCTCAACTGAGAAAGGATTTGACTAAGGTCAAGGAGGAATTAAGTCACTCCCTAAAATGGACTGACTTCTTTAAGATACTCTCTAATCTGTCCAATCAAAGTTTCAATGGAAAGAAAGGGTTGGGACGCAGACCAATAGAACCTCCTTACAATCCCCATAGCAAATATGTGTCTATATATGACAACCTTTTGTGCACTCACTGTGGTCGAAATGGTCATTTGAAAGAAAAATGTGAGAGTCTGAGAAAAGATAAAGAAAGGCATGTGAGATTTGTTAGATCTGAAAATGATGTTAAAAAGGGACACAAGGGACCTGGTCCCCCGTATCAGTTCAGTAAGAACATCATGCCTCCCTGGACAGAAAGGTTACTTATCAGACCTCTTAATAATTACTGGGAACTCTGTCTGAAGTGGGTTCCTAAATCTAACAAATGATTTCTATGCAGAAGAGAGGAAGGAGTCAGTGTTGGTACATGGATAGTGGATGCTCAAGGCACATGACTGGAGACACTTCAAACTTCCTCTCTTTGAAAGCACACCAAGGTGGTGGTGTGTCGTTTGGTGGTGGAAAGAAGGGCTCTATCCTTGGTATTGGCAGAATAGGGAGATCGGCTGATAATTCGATAAATAATGTACACTATGTGGAGGGTTTAAAATACAATCTTCTGAGCATTTCACAATCTGTGATAAGGGAAATGAAGTCAAGTTCATGTCTGAAAGCTGTGTGGTTACAAACTGTGCAACTAAGAAAATTGCGATGTCTGCAAAAAGAGTCAAGAATATGTATGTTGTTGATCTTGATTCTATTGAAGGAGTCAGCCTGTCATGTCTGAGTGCTAAAACTGATGATGCAAATCTTTGGCATAGACGACTGGATCATGTAAGTACCTCTTTACTTAACAAGCTTGTTGCAGGGGACCTGGTCCACGGATTACCAAAGCTGAAGTTCTCCAATGACAAAGTCAGTGACGCCTGTGCAAAAGGAAAACAAACAAGATCTTCTTTCAAGGCAAAAAGGGGTGTGAGCACTACCAGACCTTTGGAACTTCTCCACATGGATTTGTGTGGACCGGTCAGAATTCAAAGCAGAAGAGGTAAAAAATATATTCTTGTGATTGTTGATGATTTCTCCAGGTACACCTGGAATATGTTTCTGCGGAAAAAAGATGAGACTTCTGGAATTCTGATCACTTTTGCCAAAGCCATCCAATTGAAGATAAATTGCAAGATGGCCAGTATCAGATCTGATCATGGTACGGAGTTTGAAAACTCTATACTTTAAGGGTTTTGTGTAGAAAATGGAATCAATCACAACTTCTCAGCACCAAGAACTCCTCAGCAAAATGGAGTTGTTGAAAGAAAGAACAGAACTCTGGTGGAGATTGCTAGAACTGTACTGATTGATTCAGAACTTGCAATGAATTTTTGGGCTGAAGCAGTTAATACAGCTTGTTATGTGACAAACAAGTGTCTTATCAGAACAATCATCAAGAAAACACCTTATGAGCTGTTAAATGAAAGAAAGCCTTCAATTGCTCATCTCAAGCCATTCGGGTGCAAATGTTTTGTGCTAAAACTGGAAAGGATGATTTAGGCAAGTTTGATGCCAGAAGTGATGAGGGAGTATTTGTCGGGTACTCATCTACAAGCAAGGCGTACAAAGTGTTCAACAAAAGAACTCTTTGTGTTGAAGAAAGCATGCATATCAAGTTTGATGAATTGGGTACAAGAAATGAGAACAATGAGGACTACGAGTTTGGGGAGCTGATGACCAAGCAGCAGGATGATCAGGGTACAAAAGAGAATGATGCAGAACACTTAGGAGGACCTGGTCCCTCAAGTTCATCACAGGAAACAGTGTCTCAAAATCTTGAAGAAGATGAAGGTAATTCTGATGCTGACAGAGAAGAAGAGATTACAACAAAGTCTGGATGGAAACATCAATCTTCACATCCACTAGACAATCTCACCTCTCCACTTGACTCAGGAATTCAAACTAGGTCTAAATCAAGAAATCTAGTTGCACATTCAGCATTCATATCATCCATTGAACCCAAGAACATCAAGGAAGCTTTGAAGGATGTAGACTGGGTAACTTCAATGCAGGAGGAGCTTCATCAGTTTGAGAGAAGCAAGGTGTGGCACATGGTCCCCAGACCACTTGACAGAACCATTATTGGGACCAGATGGGTCTTCAGAAACAAACTGGATGAGCATGGGATCATTACTAGAAATAAGTCAAAACTGGTGGTACAGGGTTACAATCAAGAAGAGGGAATTGATTATGATGAGACATTTGCTCCTATAGCCAGAATGGAAGCCATCAGAATCTTAATAGCATTTGCCGCTCATATGGAATTTAAACTGTTTCAAATGGATGTCAAGAGTGCTTTCTTGAATAGGAATCTGAAGGAAAAAGTATATGTCAAGCAGCCTCCAGGCTTTGAAGATGCAGAACTGTCAAATCATGTGCTGAAGTTAGACAAGGCTTTGTATGGGTTAAAACAAGCTCCTAGAGCTTGGTATGAACGCTTGTCAAAATTCCTTCTTGCAAATGGGTTCAAAAGAGGTAAAATTGATAATACACTATTTTTAAAATCCAGAGGAAAGGAGTTGTTGATTGTGCAGGTTTATGTGGATGATATCATCTTTGGAGCCACTACAGATTCACTATGCAAGGAATTCTCTAATCTGATGAGTAGTGAGTTTGAAATGAGCATGATGGGAGAACTCACTTTCTTCCTAGGCTTGCAGATCAAACAAACCTCTCAAGGCATTTCAATATGCCAAGAGAAGTATATTAAAGAGTTGCTCACGAAATTTAATCTTCTTGAGGCAAAGGTGCTGGATACTCCTATGAGCACAAGTGTGAAACTTGATAGAGATGAAAATGGTGTGGAGGTCAATCAGACCATGTATAGGGGAATTATTGGGTCACTCTTGTACCTTACTGCAAGCAGGCCAGATATAGTGTTCAGTGTAGGGATGTGTGCAAGATTTCAAGCAACACCAAAGGAGTCTCACCTGAGGGCAGCCAAATGTATCCTGAGATACTTGAAGGGAACTCAGGACCTGGTCCTCTTCTACCCTACTGATGACTCTTTTGATCTTATAGGTTATGCTGATGTTGATTATGCAGGTTGTCTTGTTGATCGAAAAAGCACATCAGGCATGGCACACTTCCTGGGATCAGCTTTGATTTCATGGGGAACAAAGAAGCAGAATTCTGTGGCATTGTCTACTGTAGAGGCAGAGTATGTGGCTGATGCATCATGTTGTGCACAACTGTTATGGATCAAGCAGCAGCTGGAAGATTTTGGTGTACTTACAGACACTATTCCTCTTGTTTGCGATAATACTAGTGCCATGAACATGGCCAAAAATTCGGTCCAACACAAGAGGACAAAGCACATAGATATAAGGCATCACTTCCTAAGAGACAATGTTGAAAAACTAAATATGGTGATGAGGTTCTATAAAACTGAAGACCAGCTGGCAGACATCTTTACAAAATCATTAAGTAAAGAATTCTTCATCAAAAACAGGATGCGGCTAGGGATACTCAAAATTACCTGACCCTTCAACAAATTTTTTTTTCCTTATTGATTATGTTAAGGAGGACATGTATCTATACTTGTTGTAATGTTTGTCATAAAAGAATTCACTTCTGTACCTTAATGCAGGTATACACTCATGGTGTGTCTAGCTAAAGGGAAGGTTTAATCACACAGACAGAGTTACAAACTGAAAGGAGGACCTGGTCCTCATGAGGTTAGTATCACTTATACTACACTGTCTAAAAGTCAAACATCACTTCCACGTGTCACTCGCCCATTCATCACGTCAGTTTCAAAATGTCTTGTCGTTTTTAATACCAAAGGTCACCTCCATTGGGACCCGATACCTTTTCAATTTTAAATGTTTTTGGAGAATTACTTTTTAGCTTCTCTCTTCTTTTTCAAAAAAAAAATCTCTAAACTTCTCTCCAAGTTCTTCCCTCTTCTCTTCAAAAATGTCTATCACTGAGTTTTCTTCAAGAGCATCCATCCCCCAAGAGGTTGAAAACCCTAGTTCATTCAACTTTTTCATTCCTCCTCCTAAAGAGTCTCCTTCCACCCCTGTCTGTGGCGCCGGTGAAATGGATGAATCCATCTCCCCGCCGGCCGACATCTTGGTCTCCTCTGTTCTTCACTCCGGAAATACCTTGGTTTGCTCTCCCGCTCTGGTTCTATTTAGTGAAAAATTCCCAATTTTAGAAGCACAATATGTGGCAAAACCTAATAAGGGTCCTTTTTTGGAAGAAACTAACATTGGTTCCATGGGAGCGTCATCAACCATATCTGAGAGAGCGTCTGAAGGGGACTTACCTGAAGGAAAAAATCCTGAATCTTATACCCTAACTACTGGTGCTGAACTGGTGGCCGTTCAAGGCTTAGCCTCTTTAAGAAGTGATGTTCAACCCACTTCTTTGGAGCATGAGTTGGAGTCACCGGATCAGGTTCCTCCCAGAAGTGAGCCTATCTTCGACCAAACACCAAAATCATATGATGTTGGAAGCGATAAGGAAGAAGAAGAGGTTCCATTAAAATGGCGCTCAAGAGGAATGCGTGGAGCAAACCAATCTCAAATGAATGTTTCTGAGTTGGAAGCAGTTAAAGGTACATCTGAGGTTGACCTTGTTGAAAACTCTGTTGAACGAGAAAAGGAGCAACAGAGAAAGGGGAAGGGAAAGTTGGTATTGTCTCACTTTAAAGGGGACAAAAGGAAGTATGTTACAAGAAGCGAAGCACAAAAGGTTATGGGAAGTGCTATTGCTGCAAGCAAAGCCCACACGGAAAGAACTAGGAAGAGGAGAAGAGAAGGGCTTAAACCTGAACAGCCTGCCTCTACTCCCTTGTCTATTGCGAATAGTGAAAGTGAATCTGAAGATGCTGTCAAGTATGTGGTAAAAAGGAGCAGAGAAGCTGAGGAAGAAAGGATTAAATCAAAGAGAAATCAAAAAGGGGGAAAGAAATCTCCTGCAAAGAGTGCAAAGGTTAAAAAGCAATCATTTCTTGCAAGGGGAGAAAAAGGAAGAAAGCAGTCAGAGGAACAACCCGTAAAAGGACCTGGTCCCAAGATTAAAAATCAAATCGAAGAGAAGGACTCGACTAGAAAAGAGCGGGTAGAGAAAATGGAGCAACAAAAGGTCCTGAATGGTAGAGTCTTTGACCCTGACATTCTAACACTATTTGGTATGGCCAATTTGGTTGATGTTGTTACCATTCAAGGCTGGAATAATTTATTTGAACCACCAGTTCCATACTTACACGAACCTGAAGTGCGTGAGTTCTTCTATAAAATGGAACTACTGGAAAGTGGTGGAATCACAACGATGGTCAGGAATGTGGAGATTCATCTTGATGAAGAAACTCTGGGAATTATTCCTAGAGTGCCTGTGGTGGGAGTTTGAACTATTGAGGGATGCAAACCATCTGGTGATTTCTCGAAGATTGCTACAAAACGAGGATATATCAAGCGTGCAGGCCTTCCTAAGAAGTTTCTTAAAGGGGAGTATCAATTGATGTTTAAGTTCATTAACAAAGTAATGGTGCCCAGGACTGAGAAGAGAACAGTGGCCTCGACTGCCGATATTTTCCTCATGGAAAAACTTGATGAGCTTGAGGAAATCAATCTCCCTACAATTATGCTGGAACACATGCATAGAGTAATGACATGGAAGAATGCGAAGCACGAAATTCCTTATGGGTATTTGCTAAACTTTGTCTTTAACCATTTTGAAGCTCCAGTAGGAAAAAGGGTACCTGGCACTACCAAACAAACATTCACTATGTCTACTCTACTAGAATGTGAGTGCATTGAGGGACAAGCTAGGGGCAGATCCCAGGTGGCAGATGTTTTGGAACAGCAGGCTACTCTTAGGAGGGAGATGACTAATCTCACCAAGATTCTGAGCGATAAGGAGGTTGAAATCACCAGGCTGAAGTCTGAACTGCAGAAGGCCGTTTCCAGGGGACCTGGTACCAGTGAGGGTCACGAACTGGTGCTCAAGGAATTAAGGGATGAAAACACAATGCTGCTGAAGACAAATGCCTCTCTCAATGAGGCCATTAAGTCCCTAAACAAGCAACTGATACGGCCCATGAGAGTGCAAATGAGCGCATGTTGCTGTTGATTCGTACTTTTAATCCTTCCCTTCCTCCGTCCTAAATGAGTCTTGTTTCTACTGTTGTCTGTCTGTTCTTTTGATGTTTCACCTTGTGTCTTTTGTTGTTTTGACTAAACTACAGTGGTCAGTATATATGATATGGTGCTCTCTTTTTGTTAAGTGCCCTGTTCATGTGAGGTTTATCGTCTCTTTTTGCTTTCATACGCATGGTCTGTGTGGCCCAAGTCCCTGGATTCTTTATTGCCTTGCATTTAACTTGAATATGTTTACTGCTTCACCTTTTCAATGATGTCAAAAGGGGGAAGTTTTGTTGTAAAGATTGGCTATGGAATAGGGGCAGTAAAGATTGGCTATGGAATAGGGGCACTGAACTAAGGGGGAACTGTGGTTGTTACGGGCAATGAACTAAGGGGGAACTGTGGTTGTTACTGGGAAATTTGTTATGTGTTTGAATGAATGTTATTCCACTCACGAGATGAGATATGCAGGTTGTTTGTCATCATCAAAAAGGGGGAAATTGATAAGTGCTTATGCTCCTAGATGTTTTGATGATCTCCTCACAAGTGCAGGGACCTGGTCCTCTGCAGAGTATGAATACTCGTCCAGCTGTCAAAGTGATGTACAACTATAAAAGTTGTCTGTGTCAGAAAGATGGTGAAGCTGCAGAGTACTTCACCAATCAGAAGCAAGGAGGTTGCTTGTACGTTTGGTAATAACTCTTTATGGTATATATCAAACAAGACACAACAAATACATATACATTTAAAAGAGAGAAACATTTCAAGCTTCAAGAACAACAAGGGATCTGATCAATTACTTCAAGAGCTTCTTGTACCAGCTGTTACTTTGTTTGCTTGTAATTGTTCTTACATTGTAGGATTCGTTTCACTTGTGAAAGAAATGTTTCATATTTGTGTGAATCATTGTAAGAACTAGGTTAAGGATAACTTAGGGTCTTACTCTAAAGTCTATATTAATCGGTCAGGATTAGTATAGTGGGCGGTGTTGTATCCGCTTAGCAAAGTCTAAGTTATCTAGGGGTGATAGCTTAGTGGGCAGCTTGTATCTGCTCTGGCTCATCTAAGTAATAGGAGGTATTGCTTAGAGTTGGGATTAGTAGGCTAATCTCGGTTTGTAAACTTGCTTTTACTTTTGCTTGAGAAGATTAGTGAAAGAAGTTTGAAAAGTCCTGGCAGGCCAAGTCGTGGTTTTACTCCCTTGAGCAAGGAGGTTTCCATGTAAAGTTGTTGTGCAATCTTTACTTTCAGCACTTTGTTTATTTTCTGTTATTGTAACTGTGCTGAGGACCTGGTCCCATATAGACTAGTGGACGCATACATTTTAACACCTTCTTCCTCCTCCTCATCTGTCTCCCCTTTTTTGGAAGAAACCTGCTTGTCTTGTCTCCCAAAAGCTTGAGTGGCGCATTACTTTGTATTGGAAAGATCTTGATGGCCCCCCACCACTGCCTATGCTAGCCTGCCATTCCTTATCTTCTTTTGTTTGCCCCTCTTCATTGACTAGCATGTCAAATTTATTTGGAGTAGTAATGTCTTCTTTGTTTCTAACCCTTTCCTTTTGTTTGTAATTAATGTTCTCCTTAATTGTGTTGTCCTTCTTCTTATTGATGTTTTCTTCCCATTCTTGCTAGTCACCAACAATACAACCACTGGTAAGCATTTTGGCATGATGGTGTGGCTGTCTCCCCCTTTTTGGAGACTTCTCTTGATTTTGCCTCTCATCCTTGGAGTTGCTACTTCTGCTGGACACATTGGGAATTGGCCTCAATTAAGGATGAAATACCCTAGAGGATGTCACACAATGACCTTGGAGATTACACTCCCTACAATAGTTTGGCAAATAATTGCGTTGTATTTTAACATTATCTGTGCGAATATTTCCTGTCCTTTCATTCATGATCTCCATTCGCACAAACTTGGGCAAATTGAATGTCAAGTCCACTTGAACCTTGATTCTGGCACAACTAGGCCGAGTTTTATTAATAGTTGTCATGTCTAAATGCAAAGGCTTTTCTACTGCCGAAGCTAAAGTTTCCTTAACAAAATAGGTAGGTAGTAGATTTGGGAAGGATATCCACGCCATAGCTTGTGTTGTTTCCTTTTCCACCCTAAAAGTAGATTCATATATTGAAGGTCTCATCTAGAAAGCAACTCCAGTTTTATCCTTTATGTAATGGGCATTTTTGGACATTAGATTGACAAAGTCTTCAATGAGTTCACATCTAATCAAAATGTGACGATTACGTAGGACTTTTATCCCACATTGAATCGGCAAACCTTTCCTTAAGTCCTCAATATCAGGCCAACCATAGAAAAAATTTCATACTACAGCATATTGCAAATCTTCTAGGGCATTCATGCAATCAACTTTTGCTTCCGTCCATTGAATTACTGGCACTCCTTCAATATAATCTATTGTCTTTGTAGGAATGGGGACAACAGCTTCTTTGCCATGGACTTTCATACTACTAAGAGATTTAGTATCTATCCATAATGCCCTTAAAATACAAACAAGTCTGTTCCAGGGGTTTGGGTTTTTTTTTTTGAGAGGGTAATGAAGGGAATTGAATTTGGTCAGGAGTGTTCTCAGTCATCGTCTCCGGCAAAGAGCCTGGCAATGGCTGTGGGACCATCGTAGATTTTGCTCTATTTTCATCAAATCAGAACATCATCACCAAAACTATGACTCCATTCATACATAAATTCGCCTATCACTACAAAATGTAGATCTTCAAGATGATTCATTCTATCGATTTCTTCCTCCATCCATTTGATCTGTGGACTATGGTAATTTTTTTATGAAGACTTTCATGAGATTGTTGATCTGATTGAATAAAGATAATCAGCAAAAAATCTCTTTAGGCAAACTAGGGTTCAAGACGTTGGGATTATTGATGTGATTAGAAGACAGGTGGGAAATTTGAAGTAGACAAGTGTAGAGATGATTGGGTTCACAGGCTAGGTAATGTATGCGTGTTTAGGAGAGAGGAGAAAATTGTATCACCAGATTGTAAGGGAGTAGAAAGTATTGGCCAAACTACTATTACAGAAGCTACAAGTCTTCCATTAAAATGCACATAACCCCTCAAATATGCCCACGGCTATTATCGAACGAGATGCACAGATTCTCATGCACTTGAACCTTAATGGTTAGGGAATAACAAACCCAAAATCCATCCTTAAAACTAGTCTATGTTTCCATAACCAAGCAAGAGAGATTGAAAAATGAAAATGTGAAACAACAGCTACAATTTCCCAATTGTCTCCAGTTTTAAACTGATAACTCGATTGAGTTGATATTTAGGTATAAGCAATTGTGACAACAATTAAAGATATATCATCTAAAACAGACATGATTCTACCCCCATCCCCTCCAAAAGAAAACTAATGATGGGAAGTCCTCACTGAAAATAGTCTAGAGAAGTGAGTGAGCAGAAGGTTTGATAGAGCAGAAGGTTTGATAGAGCATCAACTTCTCTGTTCACCATCAGCATTCCTCCTCCCTGAAAAATAGCATATACCAGGCGCATTTAGGTCCCTTGCACATGCACATGGCTGCAGCAAAATATCAATTTCACAATCAAACTCGACACTGTATCTACTGTCGTCTCTCAAGAACAGATATATGCATGCTTACTATGCAGCACCTCCCTCCCCTAAGGTTGTAGAAATGCATTGATAGCATGAGTGGAGCTTCCAATTCAAGGGTTCTGCTCTATGACCTCAGATCCTGGCAAGCCATTTCTTCGAGTTCCTGGAGACATAGGTGACATACCAGATTCTGGGGCTACCTCCATATTTGGTTTCGATTCCACTGACGCAGCTCCAGAAAATCCATCAACTGGTGCACCTATAGGCAATGGAGGCATCACAGATGGAGGAGCAACTTGAATGCTTGACATTCCTGGATCTGGATCCATCTGATCAAACTTACTTTGGCGAGGCCTCCTTTGATATCTATCACGACTGCGGCTGCGGCTGCGGCTACGACTGCGCCTGGGGCTGTAGCTCCGGCTCCGGCTTCGGCTGTAACTCCTACTATAACTCCTGCTTCTGCTTCTACTACCCCATGTTCGAACTCTCTCTGGACTAGGACTGTAACTTCTTCCTCGACTCCGACTTGGCATGTCTCTTCTATTGTCAAAACGTCCACGTCCGCGACCTCTCCCACGTCCTCGCACATCTGAACTGTCATAGCGATCATTCCTGTCCCAAACACTTTGAGCACCACCCCTGCCACCACGGCCACTAAAATTGTTGTCCCTCATCCCGACACGGCCACCAAAGTGACCATCCCTTCCACCACGGCCACCAAAGTTGCTCTCCCTTCCACCACGGCCACCAAACCCACCATCTCTCATCCCACCAGGGCCACCAAACCCACCATCTCTCATCCCACCAGGACCACCAAACCCACCATCCCTCATACCACCACGGCCACCAAACCCACCATCCCTCATTCCGCCACGGCCACCAAACTCACCATCCCTCATTCCGCCACGGCCACCAGAATCCCAACGTGTGCGGCCACCATCACCATCGACAAGATCAGAACGGTTCATGCCACCTCTATCCCTGCCACCAGCACGTAAAGCCATCTCCCTAACATCCGGAGGCACTTGCTGATTTGCGCCTTCCAGAACTTTAACAAGATCAGGAGCATATTTCCAGTCCTGATCAGATAAAAAGGTGTATGAAACACCAGTTGCACCAGCCCTACCAGTTCTTCCAATTCGGTGAACATAATCCTCAATCCCAGTCGGAAAATCATAGTTGATCACCACTCTGCATCATAGTGAGAACTTAAAATGATATAAATGGTCTACTACTATTTCAAATTAAAAACTAGGGCATATTATTTACCAGTACACATTGATAGTTTTTTTTTAAATTTCTGAAGAACATATCCAACACACTCAGATATCAAATGAAAAGGAGGTCCTCACCTTATATCAGGTATGTCCAGTCCTCTAGCAGCAACATCCGTTGCTACTAAAATTGGGGTCTTACCAGCGCGAAATTGATTGAGAACCCAGTCCCTCTCACCCTGGGACTTGTCTCCGTGAATAGCTGCAGCTCCAAAGTTTCGACCAATACTGCGTGCAAGTTGGTCGCACAACTTCTTTGTGGAACAGAATATAATAGCTTTAGAACCCCTTTCTTGGGATCTAAGAATCTGCTCCAACCGTCTCTGCTTCTCCATTTGCGGAACTACTTCAATGTACTGCACAAGTATTTCACATTTGGAATTTACCACTTCAGTATTTAAAATAGGAGGATGCTAGTTTCACAACACAGGGATCTTTGTTTTAAGCAAGCAACACTTCCATTGCTAATTAGTTTTACTCAAGATTGATGCAGGAGCTAAAACCCTCAACAGTACTCACTTGTTTAGACTACTAGTTTCCACATAAAGCATGAAGAAACAAAAAGTTAGATGGATAAATCATGTTTGGCTATCTGCATTAGTGTCATATGTCAATGTTTCAAATTTGATAACCATCTGGGATGCAATCGCTGTATCATGTAGTCAAAAACTAAGAAACACAAACTCAAACAACAAAGAAAGAGGGTAATACAATTAAGTAATAATGAGAATAGTGTCATTGCCCGTTTATCATATATCATATTCAGATTTTACAGAATCGGAAGATCAATAATCGAAGGACACATTTCAAACCAAAAAAATATCACATTTTAAGTAGACCATGGCAGCCTAAAATCAGTAACTAATTGCTGGGAAACATTGCTGCAAAGAAATACATAAGGGAAATGTGATGATAATATATTAGCTGGTTGCTTAACATGGATATTCCAGGCATTGCACATGAGTGTGGAAATAAACTGGCTTCAAATTACCTGTGTGATAGACTTGTTTGCTGCAAGCTGATCAACCTTACCAATATTAACCTGGACAGGATTTCGAAGAAGATCACCGGCTATTTTTCGCACTTCTTTGGGCCAAGTTGCTGTGTACATAAGTGTTTGTCTTTGTGGGGGTATCTCATTTACAATCTTGCGGATCTGAGGTTCAAAACCCATGTCAAGCATTCGATCAGCCTCATCTAGCACGAGAAGAGAAACCTGTCTAAAGTCAATTCTTTTCATTTCAAGGATGTCATTAAGCCGACCAGGAGTTGCAACAACAATATCTGTTCCGCGCTCTAGTTCTTTCAACTGGTGAACTTTGGGTGCACCTCCATACAAGCACTGAAATAAAAGAGTTGATGGATATCTTCTTCAAGAATCAACAGAGTTCAAATGAGAAACTGTTCATATATCAACTCACCGTGCAAGAAACCCTTGCAGATCGACCAAACTTCAGCGCTTCATCTTGTATTTGTGTGGCAAGCTCTCGTGTTGGAGATAAAACCACCACTGTCGGGCCATTTTGAGGATTGTTGCACCGTCGTTTAAGGTGGACAAATGCAGGAATTAGATAGCCCAATGTTTTGCCAGAACCTGTCTTGGCAATGGCCACTATATCCCTATTTTGCAACGCTATGGGCCATGTTTGTGCCTGAATGGGAGTAGGTGAAGTGAATCCTGCAAACTGAATCTGCAATACATGACCCCTAATGAATAGAGAGGAGTAACGGTGAACACATCTACACACACTTAAGAATTCCAAGCACAATACTAAAGCAAATAGCATGAAAACTAATTTAATCTTTAAAGAAGAAAAGGGTAAGATAGAAAAATGGAGGAATCCTAAAGAAACACATGGGATGCAGTTGCTTACTGAAGCAACTCGAAGCAACAAAAGGGAGCAACTAAAACAGAAGACCCGGAGCAATAAGCTAGAAACCCCAGTCATCTAGTGGAATTTGTCTTAAGGGCCAACCACCCTTCATGAGCTATGCAACAGAGGCTCCAATTTCCATTTTGCAGCCTCAAAAACTCAGAACAGTTGTTGCCAAATTATGAGGATAGCATTACAGCGTACGACATGTGCTCCTCCTGCGGAGCAGATATCGCACCTGCGACAAGCGACAATCGATAAGCTTGTGGCATGTTCTCAAAATAAAAAATGGAAATGAGACGAAGCAGATCCTAAAATCCTTCAAGTAACCAACAAGTGATCAAATTTGAGAAGAACACTTACCTCTCTTAGTATTTCTGGCGGGAAACCAGTATCTTCAAATGTCATGAATGGAGCAGGGACATCACCACCCTAGACAATTAATTAAACCAACAAACTTCAGAATAACCAAAGAAACCCCCTGGATAGCAAATGAAACGCCGACAAGTGTACTCCAGACTATATAAACCACAAAGCTTATACCAATGACTGACAACAAGAAATAACATCAAATGCAAAGAATTCTATGATAAACCTCAACTAGAACTCAGAACACTAGAAGCATAATAGTCAACACAAGGCCCCAAAAAATTATGACTTGTACTACAAACTAGAACTTCAATTGCAGATACACCAGTCATCTGCTAACACACCCCCAAAAAAGATGATGAACAAGCTAACATGACCACAAAGATAGAGGAATTTGAACCCCTAAACACCAATAGTCTAGCTGTTCAGAACAACTTGTGAAAAGATTGAGTAAGAGGTTCAAGCAGAAGAAGAAAAGACATGACAAGATTCAAAATAACATGGCATATTCAATGATTTAAAACAATCCAAGCAATAGGTAAAAATAGCACGGGCATCTAACTCATCCTTCAGTTACTTCAAAAAGCTTCAGAATTGTTTGTCATGGCTGCTGCTGCCTCTTCTTGCTTTAATATTATCAGTTTTGTTTTGTGTCAGTGGAGGCAACCACATTTTTTTGAGAATGTTTTAAATTGTTCTAGAACTCAGATTTAAGTGCAATTCACACAAAACAAAAGTCTAATTGACAAAGACAAGCCTCTTTGACACTAACATTTTGCGTTTGTGTTGTAAGTAAAGCAAGTATAGACTTGGATGGGCACAAATTCTGTATATTCTTAGTAATATTTCTACACACTTAACTTCAAACTTGCTACTGAGAAGTTCAAGAAAGTTCCAACTTCCAGTCGGTCATGCTCATCTATCAACTACTTATACATATTATAGGATATGAAGATACCATGCCAGAACAATATAAAAATGTTACACTGGCATCTAATTGTTCTCCTAGAAGAGTATAGATCACAAGTCATAGCCAAACAAGAAAGAAGAAAAATCAGAAAGACAAGGATAAAAAATTTAATGAAACATATCCACTTGGTTGATGCCAAAAAAGGAATCAGTAAAATTAACAGCATTCTCTAACTGCTTTTTAAAAATAAACTTAGGAGATAAGATGAGCTAAGGAAGCAATAATGCCATCATGACGAAAAGTTATCCTACTAGTCAGATGGCCCTCGGTGTAACACTTTTAGTTGTGCTTCGACAAACACAATGTCACAGCCATCACATAAATTGCTAGAAATATTCCCAAAGCTATCAACTAAAGCATGTATTACAAAAAAAATTATAGCATAATGAGCCCCCCTCAAATCCCCTTCTCTCTTCTCAGATAGTTGAGTTCAATCCTGAGGGCATCCTATTCTGGGGGGGGGGGGGGGTACACATAATGCTTCGTTGATTTATTTACTTAAAAATTTCAGTCTAAATGTAAGCAACAGCAGTGTTCACATATTCCTATATTATATTTTAAATACACCATTACCTAACATAATGCTAGTTCTACTCCATAATTATATGGCAACCACTGATCGATCAAAAAAGCTATAAGACAAGTAATTGGATTTCAAATGATAACGTTGCGCAAAGGAGCTAATGTAGAACATTGCAGAAAGAACATGAAATATCCAAGAGCTCAAAACAAGCCAGACTGACTGATAAACATGAACAGGTACCATTCCTTTAGTTGAAGGGAAAGTTGGATCAAAGCACAGATGATGATGATGGGATACATACTGTTGCAGTTACTTCATGCTTCTGAAGGTAAACCTCAACGGATGATGGATGAATGGATCCTGGAGGTCCTGTGAGTGCTCCAGGTGGCCGCATGAGGTTAGGATTTGAAAATGGAGGGCCACTAGCTGCTTGACCATAGATATTTTGCATCGGAGGACCACCCATGCTATTGAACCCACTAGGAAGAGTTGGTACTGGATTTTGAAGCGGAGGATCACCCATTCTCATTTCCTAATGAACAATTGCAACAACAAATGTCTACATTTAGCGTCGCATTGGTTAGGAAATTTTACAAGCAATGCAAATGCCATCCCAAAACATTCACAATTGGAAAATATTAACTGTAAAATATCTTAAAACTGCCTAGTAATATATAGCATATTTAGCACAAAACTTCCCTATTTCAAAATAAGTATGAAGCAGAAATACTTCACAATGGAGTTGACTGGTTCTGGCAACATGTCATATAAAGTTATTAACACAGACAAAATGTATTGTGAGTAGAAAGTGATGATATAAATGGACCTGGAAAGTCGCATCTAATAGAAACAGCAACAAATGATATGGAAGTAACATACATGCTGATTTCTTGCTACAGGTATAGCTGCAAGCTTGGGTTGCTGAGGCGGAGGCCTAATTCGACTATCCATGTTACTGTTGTAATAATAGTCATTTCCTCCTCTTCCGAGTGTGTTTTCCTCATAACCCTTTGATCCAACTGGGGGTGTATCCAGCTCATGACCATGTGCCATACTTGAGCCCATCTGACCGGGAAAGCGTGGACCAGGCGGCCTCTGACCTGAATCATTTGTATTTTGCTGCCATTTACCCAAAGATGATGGTTGTTGGACATTCACAGAAGAACCGCCAAACTGCAAAGGTTGAGCAGGCTGAGCAGACATCTGAGGTCTTATAACAGAACCAGTCCCCACTTGCGGATTCTGAGCAGATGATGCACCAGTTTGCTGAACTTGTTGTGGCGAAAACCCAACTTGTTTACCTTGGGGAAAATCAACATCTTCCCTTTGCTGAAATCCCACTTTATGCTCTTGTTGATGGGAAAACTGTTGATTCTGTGGAACGTGCTGACTTTGCTGCTGTGGAATTTGCTGTCCCTGTGGAGGCAAATTTTGTGGATACGCAACATGCTGTGCCTGCTGATGAGAAAATTGATAACCATGTGGTTGTCCCATTTGTACACTTGGGAATGCTTGTGCTTGGGAGCCTAGTTGTTGTGGCATTATTTGTTGTACTGCTGGTTGAGAAACATGCTGCCCTGGCTGATTAGGAGTTTGTCCCATTTGCGATGGCATCTGATGACCAGGTTGCTGGATCATTTGAGACCGAAGTTGTGGCATAAAGGATACCTGTTGCATGGCAGGACCAGCTGGTGATCCTTGTTGCTGCCCTGTTGAAACACCTTGTGATCCATGTGGTACCTGTTGTGTTACTTGTGGATGTTGTGACATGTGTGTCATTTGGCCTTGTTGAGCAAACGCATGTTGGTTCTGTTGGCCTTGACTATCATATTGTTGCACTGTGCTAGCTCCTGGTATAGGAGCCAACTTAGGTGCAGAAGCTTCCGGAGGTGGACCAGGTGGCAGTGGAGGAGGTAAAGCTGATGGGTTCTCGTACTGAGTAACATTAGTTTCTGGATTCCAGAAGTACAATAACCCAGTACTACCATCAATTAAGCCCTTCCAAGGTTGGGGTAAATTTGGATCATCGGGTGCATAACGAGGTCCTAAGGAAGCCGTAGCTGCCTCAGGAGTTGTCATACTTGAGCTACCTAAGGCAATCCACGGAAAAGGTCATATATGAATTGACTAGATATAATGACAAGCAAAGGGTATTGTAGTACATACTAAACGTGAATATGCTAACAAGAATACTACCATCAAGTAAATCAGATAATAATAAAACAGATATGTCCCTATAAAAACAATCCAAAGTCCTAACAAGATTACTGTTCCCGAGCATAAAAGGCCCAAATGACAGTTTATGCCTATTGAGTTGAAGTACAAACTTAGCTTAAGGAGACATTTCTAGCATTCTCAACCCCATTTCAGCTGTGAATAGTGAACATGAGTAGATAAACTGAAGTATTGGTCAATCAACTTAACAGACAATCCCCTCGTTTTGTTTCAAACAACTCAAAAAACAAAATAGCTAACGGTGCAAACTCATCAGCATACACACCAAAACCTAAACGATTTTTTAAAAAAAAATTGTAAGGATTTCAGAGATTATAAACCGTTCAAGCTTAATCAAACCGTGCAAACTTGATTGGAAGGACAACATGAAAGAGAGAGAAACAAAATAAACTAGATTTGCTGCTTTTAGATACTCAAAACCTAAAAACATATCCAAAACGCACCACTTCAAGCCAAAATAAAAAAACTTTAATGGACCATCAGAACTAGGAAATTCAAACTAGTTCATGCATGTAGGAATCTTACTTCATCGCACAACCAAAAAAAAAAAAAAACAGCCAGATAGTAGCTGAGGACAACAACAAAATTGATGAACTGAAATCAAACCTCAATTGAGTAACCTTCACGGAAGCTTCGTGTACGGCGAGCTCCAGGTGCCGAGTGCCGACGGCCGACGGAAGAGGATTGTACGCTTAATTTGAAGTTTAGGGTTCAGGTCTTTCGAGAAGAGAATTGCCTGCTTGTTGGACTATATTCTTTCTTTAAATATGGACCTGTTGGGTTGGGTTGGGTGGGCTGATTGACCGTCTCGTCTTTCTTCTTCTAAACAATAAAACTTAAAAATACCTTTGCTAGAAAAATAAAATAAAAAAGCAAACACTACTATCCTTTCCTTTCATAATTCAACTAGTCACTTTTAGAGTAAAGGATCAAAATTGTCCTTTATGTTTGAGTAAAGGATCAAAGTAGTCCTTCATGTTTCAACAATTGGTACACTTTTGGAACTTTTCTCGTGCAGTTTTGGAGCTGTTTTGCTGTTGTTACGGAGATTTTCTATTGCTGTTTTTGGTGCAGTTCTAGTGCTTTCTGGTGGTGGTGTTGATGCAAGTTTAATGCTGATTTAAAGGCTATTGTGATGTATCAAAAGTGTACCAATTGTTGAAACATGAAAGGACTATTAGTGCTCCATGTTAAAACACAAGGACTACTTTGATCCTTTACTCAAACATAAAGGACAATTTTGATCGTTTACTCTCACTTTTACCATTCTTTTGTGTGATGAAAGAGGAAATTTACATTGAAAAATAAATAAATTGAATGCATAGTCATTCAAAGAACTTGTTTGGGTCGTTTTTCTCATGCTCTTTTTTAACATATTTTGATTGTTGAAAGTATTTGATAAAGTATTCATAGCTGATAATTATTTGATTCTTCGTCGGTTAACAATTATTTAATTTTTATTTTAACATAATAATTGAATCTGTTAGTATTTATTTGATTTTAAAAATTAAATGTACTTCTGTCAGATGCTCTGTTCTAAAGTTTCAAATTTTTATTGTCTGCGGAATTTTAAAAAGGATATAAAAGATGTTTAGATAGAAGAATCTAGTTTGTCACAGTGTTGTTAAAGTTTAACTGGTCTTTACACTGGTTATTTTTTTATGAAAAATTTAGAACTCAAGATAAGTTATTGAAATTAGGGCTATAACTCAATGGATTGTGTGTTGTCTGTCATCAATGGATTGTGTTTTGTCTGTCAAACAAACGAGAAATTGATTGAATACATAGTCATTCGATAGAACTTGCTTGGGTTGTCTTTGTAATGCTCTTTTTTAAACATATTTTGATTGTCGATAGTATTTTATATTCATAGTTGACAAACATTTGATTCATTGTCGGTTAACAATTATTTAATTTGTTCTAACATAATAATTGAATCTGTTAGTACTTGATTTTAAAAATTAAATGTGTTTTTTCTAAATCATATATGGTTTGTCAGATGCTCTGTTCTAAAATTTTAGACTTTTATTGTCTGTAGAATTTAAAAGGGATATAGAAGATGTTTAGGTAGAAGAATCTAGTTTGTTACAATGTTGTTAAAGTTAAACCGGTCTTTACACTATGGTTATTTTTTCATGAAAAACTTAGAACTCAAGATAAGTTGTTGAAATTAGGGATATAATTCAATGGGCTATGTCTTGTCTGTCAAACAAACGAGAAAATAATTGAATGCATAGCCATTTGATAGAACTTTCTTGGGTGGTCTTTCTCATGATCTTTTTAAAACATATTTTGATTGTCAATGGTATTTTATATTCATAGTTGACAATTATTCGATTCATTGTCGGTCAACAGTTATCTGATTTGTTCTAACATAATAATTGAATTTGTTAGTATTTACTTGATTTTAAAAATTAAATGTATTTCTTCTAAACCATATATGGTTTGTTAGATGCTCTGTTCTAAAAGTTCATAATGTAGAATTTTAAAAGGGGATACATAAGATGTTTAGGTAGAAGAATCTAGTTTGTTACAGTATTGTTAAAGTTAAACCGGTTTTTACACTATGGTTATTTTTTCATGAAAAACTTAGAAGTCAAGATAAGTTGTTGAAATTAGGGATATAACTAAATTAATTGTGTCTTGTCGTCAAACAAACGAGAATATTAATTGAATGCATAGTCATTGGGTAGAACTTGTTTGGGTGGTCTTTCTCATGCTCTTCTTTGAACATATTTTGATAGTCAATAGTATTTTATATTCATAGTTGACAATTATTTGATTCATTGTCCGTCCACAATTATCTGATTTATGCTAACATAATAATTGAATTTGTTGGTATTTACTTGATTTTAAACATTAAATATATTTCTTCTACGCCAATATGGTCTGCCAGATGCTCTATTCTAAAATTTTAAATTTTTGTTGTTTGCAAAATTTTATAAATGGATATATAAAATGTTTAGGTACGTAGAAAAATATAATTTCTTGCAGTGTTTTTGAAGTTAAATCGGTCTTTAGACTATGATTATTTTTTCATGCAAAATATAGAGCTCAAGATAACTTATTGAAATTAGGGATATAACTCAACGAACTATGCATTATTTGTCAAACAAATGAGAAATTGATGATCGTCTTTTCTTCGTGTGTCCCTTCGCAAGAGATATTTGTCAGGAATTTCTCAATTGAATGTATGGACAACATGTAATTCATATATGAGATATGAAAAATATACCAGCTCGAAGACTTTGAACTAAGGGCCCCATCATGAAGATTGGACTTGGTATAGTGATTTACATTTGTATTGAAAATAACACTCAGATAATTTCATAGTACAAGTCACCTAAAGAAGTTATTTTGCAGAATCTAAAGACAAGATTATGCACTAGACTTAAAAATAATAGTATGTTGTTTGGTTTCCTCTGTACTAGTTTCTAGATTGTGACACTTATGTGCACTGATTTCTGGACACGTGCATTACATGTGTAGTTCATGTGAACTTTTATAAATAAGTTATAATGAAAAAAATATTTTTGAAAACATGAGTGTAATAAGTAATAAAATACAATAATAACAAAAAATATTTAAAAGTGTGACAAGAAACACAATAATTCATATCTTGATTTCTCTACTACTGAATTACATATTTTTAATTATATATATTCTTTTAGTCACTTGAAAGTTGAAAGACTGTATTTTATATATCAATTAAAATGAAGATAACTTTAATATTTTATAATTTATGAGTGATATATGCTTAAATGAAATGATATAAAGAATAAAGCATCTTCTACTTTAATAAACTTAGGCGAAATGGTCTGATGGACCCTTGTATTTGTATGAGTTTGTATTGTAGACCCTTCTACTTAATCTTTTGTCAATGGAACCCTTGAACCCAATTAAAATGAGATTTTTAAGCCCTTTGACCATTGATCAAGCTTATGTGGCATTTATTTTGCTGACTCATTTATAGTGCGTGCTATCACACTTAAAAAGGCGAGTGAAAGCAATGAATTTGCTTTAAAATAATTAAATAATAAAAAGAAAAATAAAATAAAATTAAAGTTCCCAATCACTATCCCTTTTCTTCTTCCTTTGCTTCTGGCGTTCTGAGAAAACGACACAGATCTTGGCGGCCCGTACGACGTCGCTTTCATCTGCATCTCTCCGACCATTTCGTCCATTGAACCTAAATTAATGATTAGGTGTTTTGGTGAGTTTTAGCAGCGTCAATGGGAGTTTCAGATGTTGAACAAGAAGACTGATTTTGCTCCGGCGGCTATGGATCTTCCATGGTAGTTATGTGATGCTTTTGCTTCGGTGGGGATTTTGCTCCGGTGGCTTGCTTCGCGCATTCTATCCATATATTTCTTTTTTCTGTATTGAGATCTGGGTTTGATTGTGCGTTGTCTTATTCTTCGAGCCTCAAAAATCTGCCATAAAATCCAACATTAAGAAAATGTTTGTCTGCTCATATTAGTTTTGAAATTTGGGTTTGACTTGTGGCTTTCTGAGCTTCATACTCATTTTTCAAAGAAGAAAAGAATTAGGAGAAGGGAGATTGTTTTGTTAATCACTATAACAATTTAAGAGTGTTCAAGTAAGCTTGAAGAAGTGGAATCTGTCGAATTTGTCTGCTTAAGCATTTAAGGCTGAAACATGAAAAAAAATTCTTGTTTTTTTATGATGTATTTACTCTCTGCTATAGCTACTGACAAATTTTTAGCTTGCCCAAATTATTTTTTGAATGGAAGTTCAAGGAAGAAGGAAAGTGATTTATGGGATAATAGCTATGTCTCACTAGATAATTTGAGAGATCAATTTTGGGTTTCCATTTTCTGTCTTGCGTTTGGTGGTTGTTGGTTGAGGGAGGTGGAGGAAAATTTTGGTAGTTGTGGGTTGAGGGAGGTGGAGGAAAAGTGAGAGAAATAACTATTTTGTTTTATTTTTTGAATAGAATACTATTATTTTTATCTTTTATTTAAGTGATTTTTAGTTAATAGTTTAAAAATAGTTATGAAATAATTGTGACATGGCATTAATTTATATGATGTGGATATGACATGTCATTTATGTTAGGGAGAGTGAACTACACACATGGTTGAAGGGGTTCAATAGTCTCATTTTAATTGAGTTTAAGAGTTTAGTAGGTAAATGATTAAGTAGAAGGGTCTAGAATACAAACGCATACAAGTATAAGGGTCCATTGAACCATTTCGCCTTAGTGAAACTGTAGCTAGGAATCTTATTTAAGACCTAATATTTGTTATTTTTGAAAGTTTCTCATTTTAAAATGACATTTTTACCCTTGTTAAGCTGATGCCCCCACCAAGAAAAATAAAAAAGATTGGAGGCCCAATCGGGTCCAGAGTATCAGAATTAGGGTCTCACACATCTGGCCTAGTCTATTTAAACTGATATTCACCTCTCTACTCTCATTCATCCCCGCCTTCTTCTGTTCCTCCTTGAAAATTTTACATAGTGTTTAATACCTTGGTAGGGTTTTTCAAGTTTGATTTTTGAATTTGTAGCTAATTTGCATCGATGAGGAAGACATCCCAGGAATAGGAAGTGCCGTATGACACTTTAAACAGCAGCGGCGGCGCAGTTTCCACTCTCTTTCCCATCCACCGTTGATCGGATTCTATCCAGTCTCCGTTCAATGGTCGGGATCTGTGGCATTCTGCTCCGCCGTTGTGTGTGTGATTTGTAACGGGTCTCTGAGGTTTCATCCATTTTTATATTTCTATATTCTTATCGGTCCGATGCCACGTCGACGGTAGCAAAATGCGATGACCGAAGATGCTATGATTGGACGAATAATAAGTTTTATTTAACGCTTCGCATTCTGATAGGAATCTGTGTATGGATCTTTTCAATTCCTTCACGGAGCCGTTTCGTGCGATTACATCCCTTTACAAATTTATTTCTTTTGAAAACAAATATTTTTGAAGCCAGTGATGATTTTTAAATAAATATTTGGAATTACCGTCTGAACATTATTGATGTTTGATTGACTATCTGAGGCTAAAACTCTGCTTAATTTTGATATATTAGGAATTTTTTTATTTATGTTTGGAAATGAGAGGATTAGCTATATTATGCGTACAAAATTGATTGCACCAAAAGTAGTCATCAATGGCCAATCTTTATGTTGGTAGCTATTGTATAACATTTTGTTGCATTGATACTATATGAACTTTTGACCAGTCATTCTGTAAATCAAGAAAATATTAACTTTCCACAGTTGCCATACAATAGATACACCTAATCTCTGTAACTCAATGGAATCAGGGTATTGATATGTATTGCGAAACAAAGCATGTCGAAATCAATAATATTAGTTCTCGCATCACTACAACGAATTAGATCTTTGGCTAAAAAGATAACCATATCTAACCTCATCCATACATGATTTTGTCAAATAATCAATTTTTTGTTCAATTCTCTGCCACTTCTAATGCCTATTCAGCCTCACTCTATTTGACAAAATGGGGAGTCGCAGGGTAATATTAATAGACGTGCATTAGGCTAAACTGTGTATTTGATTTGGCAAAAGAGAACTACGACAGAATCTTTCATAGAAAGGGGGAGAGGAATTGAACATATTTGTAATTAGGATCAAACGCTTATCATTATGTCAATAAAGCTCCATGTTCGATCATGACTCCAATCCGATCCAGCTACTCTTTCATGAATCTTGTAACTATAGGAAGAATGTTGGCATTATTCAACAGACGTGTAGTAGAAGTTATTTGAGAAACTGTGTTGATAAGGGCAATACCATTTTGTAGGTTCTATTTTGTTGGGAGTAACATTTTAATATCAGAATAATATTAAAGTTGCTTCATATTGACATACCAATATTTGGGAATTACCAATATGTGCTGCTGACTGCTAAGCTTCTCCATTTCCTTTTGTCTCCGTTGGAGGACTTTAGATCATCATAGTAAATTATTATTTTTCATTGGTAATCCTTTGACTTCTAAATCATTATTTACTCATTATTTTACCTAATTATTCTTATAATTCAGGTAACCTCTAGGCTATTTATCTACGCTATTAACTACTTCATTGTTTTCCTATTCATTGCAAGAAAGAATACTTCATTTATAAATAGTGATAGTCTTACTTTGTGTTGAGATAAGAGAAATAATGTAAAAATGTCACGACCCAACCCACCGGGTCGTGCGGGCACCTACACACTAACACCTAAGTAGGAGAACCCTTATATCCCAATAGTTAAAACATGCAGAAGATTAATGAAAAATGGAGATAAAAGAAATCATAGGGTTTTCACAAGTAAAACTTTTAAACAATTTCCGGTTAAAATTTGTAAAGTAACTAACACCCCCAAGAATCTAGTATAAACAGGTACAAGAGCTACTAAGAGTAAAAACTGGACATAATAATAAAAGACACTGCTCCCACCATGCGAAAGGAAAAGTAGAAGCTGCTGGAGAATTCTTCATCTTCAGCTAATGAAACATCACCAACCTACATCCAGATTATGTCAAAAAGACATAGCAAGAGTAATATTAGTACAAACCACATGTACTGGTAGGCATCATCGATCAACCCGACGCCCACCACATAACATAAGCAAATAACTGGCAAGAACATGCAATAAACCACTCGCTTCTCCACCTTTACCCTCTCTTGAAAACCTCAAAATTACACTAGTACTCTAACTACTAACCACCTTCTCGGTCAACCTACTTACTAGGTTCTTGATCACTAACCATTCTAACACATAGAATAGTCCCCAAATACAACTACAAGCATTCCAACTAACCGCTCACGTCATACCCTTACTTCCTCTTCATATTACTCAACCATGACCACATAATACATTACGTCAAGCATTCAAACCACTAAACACAAATTCTTTTCTCCAAAATGAAATCCACCTAAGCACTTACATCACATACATTACCCATACTCATCGCCATTACAACACATAACACTCTTTACTCGGACAATAACAATTCTTGAACCATTGACTCCCCACCTACCGTATTACATCCCGCTTGGGTTTGCCCCTTCCGATTCACTCAACATCAAGGTACATATCAAGTTTACTCAACATAGAAGAACAATCAAACATTAGTCCTCATAACCATATAACAACTCCGGGAAATACAATATCAATTATCATTACGAACAAGGTACAGTTTCACAATCCTCAAGGCATATAATTATGTCAAATCATTGGTCCTCTCAGGGAGTTCAAACCCAAAGAGTTAGCATACCTAAACGTGGTACCGTATCCAATGATTATGTCAGAACGTGGCAGCCGATCTCATAATTATGCCGGAATGTGGCAACCGATTCAAGTTAGTGTGTCGGAACACAACACCTGATTCATTCAACAAGCCACAATCACAATCACAAATCACATTCCCATAATCATACAATCAAGTCATGATTCATGGTATTCATCATTCGTATATCCTCTTTTACAATTAATGTGATCAACAATGCAACATTCACATACATACATGTATTATAATGAAGCAAGAACAACATATACCATATAATCATGAAATCACACCCATCACAATGAAATATTCAACAACATATATCACAACCATAATTTGACCAACTTAGCCCTAGTTCGTCACCTAAGACTCCTTCCTACGATTAAATCATCTTTTGTTCGGTGCACGAAGGCCCACACATAACTCCTACCGTTGAATTACATTATATTACGCAGCGGGCACAAATTTATTACTACTCAATTAATAAAACCTAGCCTACCTGGGTGCCAAGCAGTTGGACGGAGTTTTTGGATTCGATTCTTATTTTCGGAATTCGTGACGATGATCTTGACTGGAAATCCGCCACCCATCGATAGGGGTGTGCAAAAACTAAACCGACCGATAAACTGAACCGAAAAAAGTGTTATTGGTTTATTGTTATTGGGTTAACGATTATTTAATGATTTTATAAAAAATAATTATTGGATTATCAGTTCGGTATTGGTTTTTTATAATGGATTATTGGATTAACCGATAACCCATTAAGAATATAATAATTTACTATTTTAATTTTTAGTCATACATAAATATCAAACAAAAAATATTAATATAATCACTATATTAGACTATAACTATAAGGACCCTACACAATTAACATTTTCTTAATTAACTCTGCTATCTGCATTTACCCTTTAGGTTTTAGTATTACTTTAGTCTTTGCGTTCACAAGGTCAAAAACCTAAAGAACTAAGGACGATGACGACAAATGTTAGGCAACGCCTAAGGCTGTGAATTGTGAGTTGTTGCTCCCCAGTATACACGAAAGTATACGCGGTCGCGCAAGTAGTATAGATTATTTAAGAAACGAGTATCGTTCCCAAGGGACTTATGATCAACTTTTATTCACTCAATTCTACAACTAAAAGTAACCAAGTAACCTTTTTAAGAGTTGTTGATTTAGTTAAGTATCTACTAATAATTATGCACTAAATAAAAGTAACTAATTGTGAACGACTTTGATATAATTTGGTTCAAGCAACTTTAAAAACAATTCCAGGGCTGCAACATACATTGAATATCATGCATCATATCATTGGCTTAGAATTCACTTCAGTTGTCAAATTACTGGTTTATAGGGTTGATAGTATGGTCTGGGTGGTTCGCATCTCGTCGCCTACCCCAGTTAGCCATCTAATTACATCGTTGAGCGGGGATAAATAAACTAATTGGTGAGAATGTATATTTCATCCTATTTTGTAACCAAGAAAAGTGTTCGTCTGGGCGTCACTCCTGAATACTAATCACCTCAATTTAATGGGTGGACCGAGCTCTCTATATTCCCTGGTCTATCTAACCTCTCCTCTTTCGATTTTAAGATTAGACACTAGATTTATTCTATGGTGCGCAAGCATAAAATAGTAAAACAAGAATATATAAGTAATTTGGATTGAAAATTGAAAATCAATTCAATAAGCCTCAAACATTCAACATATAATTCATAGCTACAACCCCAGAACTAGGGAGTTTAGCTACTCATGCTATTAGGAACCATAAAATACAATAGTTCATGCAATTTCCTGAAAATAGAAGAGTTAAGGGATTAAAACCTATTACAAACTTGAATTCTTGCCCTTGCACACTAAATCAAAAGTCGAACACTATTCTGGAACCCTAAGGATCTATTTATACTTAGTAGAAAAAGTTGGGCACCAATCCTACTCAAATTAGGAATCCTATTTAATGTTTAAAAAGTCGGCAAACGAGGGACGTGTCGCGCTTGGAAACGCACTCTGAACTTTGGTTTCAGCCGCGGCGCGTCTTGCAGAGCGCCAAGAAGTTGTTGCCAGCAATTCCCATTGGCGCAACGCGCCATCAACACCCTTCTAAAATTTAGGGCCTGGCGCGGCGCGCCTGCCAGTACGCCAGGCCTAGGTGCTTCCACACTTAGCCAAATCCTGCATGCCTTTGCAAATTCCTCCCTATTTCAATTCCAATCTTCTTAAGGGTTCCTGAACTAATCATGTGTGTAAGTGCAAAAACCATCATAAGTATAACAACAATTAAGCTAATAACTAGAAATCATTCTACAATCTAATTGACTTATGGGCGAATATTGACAACTTAGGCATATAAATATGCCTAAGATCATGAGTATTTGCTATACTTTTACTACACTAAGCAGAAATTTTGCACTCAATGAGTAATTAGATTTTTCTCTTTTTTATTCTGCGTTAAATTGTTGGACAAGTCATATATTATTTTTGAAATCATTTTCTTATTGGTTAAACCAAAAACCGATAAACCAAAAACCGATAATAAATATCTTATTAGTTTGGTTATCGGTTTAGCATATTTAAAAACTGAAAAGCGATAAATCGAACCGGTAATACTTAAAACCGATAAATCAAACCGGTAATACTTAAAACCGAACCGAACCGACCGATACACACCTTTACCCATCGACCTCTTTACGCTAGAAATCTCCTTCTCCTTCCTTCCCAGGCTTAGAGCAACTTTCTGAGGGTATCTAGGGTGTTTTACGAGTAATTAGGTATTTTAGGAAAAAGGAAGAAATAGAATTTCGCGTTATTTACATTCTGTCTCGCCTATCCTGCTTTGGTGCCAACTTACCCCGGCCTAACGCCGCCGCCCTAGCGGCATCTGGCCCGCCTTGGGGGGACAATGACCTAGTATTTCTCAAAGTTTTGTTTTTGCTAATTAACGACGGTTCGAGTCGTTACAAAAAAAGAGAGAAGAAAAGTTCATATTGAATTTAGTGTAGTGAAAGACATAGTCAAGACAAAAAAATATTCTAAGTCTTCAACTAAGAGCTTGTTTGACATTTCTGTTAAAAACAACTTATTTTTAGAAGTATTATTTTAAAATGGTTTTTTCAGAAAAAATGCTTTTGTAAAAACAATTTATGTTTGACCAATTCATTTGAGAAGTACTTTTCAAGTTTTCATAAGCAAATTGCGTTTGACTAATCTTTTTTAAAAAGTGATTTTGAGAGTTAAATTATAAAAAAGACAACTATTAATGTACTTTTAATATTAATATTATTTTATAGAGAAAAACTATTTGAAATATCTATTATTAAAAAATTATTTTTTTTTTATTAAAATGAACATATTTAAATTTTAAATCAATATTATACCTTTTTTGAGAGGCTAAAATCTTTGTTTGATTTTTGGGAGGCATTACCCATTCTAATATTAGTTTAGTAAATTTCCCAATAACTATATAAAGTATCAACAAAATTCACGAATTTTATCGAATTGAAACTTTTCATGCCAGTTTTACTCTCGGATAATGTAGATAAACTTACGCTAAAGACCAGTTTAAACACGCGATATGAAATCAGAATGATAGAAAATTGAAGTTTCAATTGAATATGCAGTTTAAATTTCTTAAGTTGTACATTTTTTTCTTAAACATGCAAGCCACACATGTTGTGAAAACTATCAAATTTGTCAAATTCTTATATAGTCTTACCAAATGAGAAACAATAGTTTATAAACAAAATACCAAAATATCCTAAGGTGCCACATTGACAAATCACATATCTCTACTTTTCTTTTATAAATGAATATTATATATATATATATATATAAGAGAATCCTAGGTCCACTTAAGTGGCGCCACCACAAATCAAGATTTCCTTTTAATTTATTTATATATACGTATATATAAAAAAGAGAACCCTAGGCCCATCTACGTGGCGCCACCACAAACCATGATTCCCTTTTAATTTATTTATTACCAAAACTAGCCTTCCCCTTTCATGAAAAATTGTCTTTTATGAAAAGTTGCGACTTTTATGAAAAGTTGTGACTTTTATGAAAAGTTGTGACTTTTATGAAAAGTTGCGACTTAATGAAGAGTTGCGACTTTTATGAAAAATTGTGACTTTTATGAAAGGTTGTGCCCTTTCCGAAGGGTTGCAACCTTTTCAAATAGTTGTAACATTTCCGATAAGGCACAATAAATATTCGTTTACACTACCCTTTGTTGTCTATAATTAGAGGGATTTCATCTCATTTTAAAACAACGAAAATTTTGAACCTCTTCTTCTTCTTCTTCTTCTACACAATTAAATATTCGTGTATTTTGCTCATGTTGAGTGGCTCACTAACACCATTGCTTATGTTAGAGATCCTAGTATGTATTATTTTCCTTGTCCTTTACATTATTAATGTTTGTTACTACGTAATCTTGTACTCCCTCCGTCCCATTTTATATGTCATCTCTTTCTATAAATAGTTAATCCATAATATTTGTCATTTCATAAAATCAATGCATAAATTACCATATTGTTTCTTTTTTACCCTTGTGAGTTATTCGCCTTGAAAACATACATTTGACCAACTTAGAAAATCCAAGTAAATGATTCATGTTCATTGGTTAAATTAATTAATCAAAATAAATTAATTCATATTTATTGATTGAAAACTTGAGTTCCAAAAAAATTAAATAAGGGTAGAAGAGTAAAGTTACATTATTTCTTAATGCAAGTGCAAAGTAAAAATGTGACATATAAAATGAGACGGAGGGAGTATTTAAGATAATATAGTATTTTAGTTTTAATGACTGATAAATTTTAAGTATTGTTTTATAAATTTTGTGATATTAAATTTCGCGCGGACAATTTTACTAGTATATAAACTTGTAAAGATCCATTAGTTAACAATAGTAATTATAACTAATTATTCTTTAATATAATTCGTTCACATTATACAAACAATTTATTCATTCCGAACATGATTTTTTTTCTGATTTGAAATTGAATACATAATTTCAAATTGTCATATGAAATTGCACATCAAACACCAACTAGCAATTGCTAATTTCATTGCTCGGATTAGTGATTAATAACGGGAAAAGGGTCAAAAATACCCCTCAACTTTAGTTTATTAGTTGACTATACCCCGCCATTAAAACAAATTTATTTATGCCCTTGCCGTTACTAATTTCACCATTTATACCCCTTAATTGACGGAAATTCCCAAATTGACTCAAATTACCCAATTTTAATCCGACCCAACCCGACCCACCTAATAATATAAACCCATTTTTTTTCATCTTCATCTTTAAAATTAATAAGAAAAAAGTCTAACATAATAACAAATTAACAAGCACAAGTTGTCCGAAAAAGTTCCAATTCGCTGAACAGTGCCCAAAAAATAATAATATCAAACCAACAATTAAAATAATCAACAACAAAGTGTAATAGCATACACAAACTTGAACTAGGAATATGAATGAAAAATTGGAGCTTGAACTCCCTAACCAAATTTGAAACACAGAGAATAAAGTGAAAAATAAATCATCATAAAATATGAGAATGAAAAGAAAATAGCGGGTCACTGGAAAATGGGGGTGCAGCTCGGTCGTGGAGCTGTGTTGGTGTTGTTAACTGGTTCGAGAAATGGGTTTGATGATTTTGGCGTTGGGAGAGAGGTTGTGGCTGCTGCTTATTTGCAGAGCCTCACCGGAGTTCATGGTCATTTTCACCGAAGTTGGAGCCAAAAACACATATACAATAGAAAAAAATGTAAAAGGGGAAAAAGGAGGGGACTGTTGAGAATGAGAAGAACAAGACAAAGTTAAATGTGTGAATCTGGTCCTTCGTATGTGTTCCCTACCCATTGTTACTGTGTAACTAACTTTCCATTAATTAGTTGAGGTAGTTACAATTAGATGTAAGTCGGTTAGGATAGCTAAGTGTGATTAGATATCACAACTACTATAAAGAGGATATCTACAATATAACTATGCAAGATTGAATAACAAAATATTCTTATTCTCATTGTTCTCTCTATTTTTCTTCTTCTTCTTCTTCTTCACTATTCATAAATATCTTCATGGTATCAGAGCCATATCAACTGGTATTCCTAGTTGAATAAATCAATCAACAATTTCGCTAAGATTGATCGATCGCAATTGTGCAAAGAAACACAATGACGAATGGTACAAATGCTATAACAATTTTTGGCCGTAATGCAGAATCAAGTTCAGGAATTGGAACTGAAAATTCAACTTCAGCAATTGATTACAATAATTCCCTGTTTCTCCATTCATATGATGTAAGTGGAAATCATATCATTTCTTTTCAATTAACTGGTGCTGAAAATTATTCTATGTGGTATAGATCGATGAAGGTAGCCCTCTTAGGAAGAAATAAAATGGGGTTAGTGGATGGATCTTGTCCAAAGGATAAATTTTCAGGATTAGAAAGTATTTGGGAAAGGGTGAATGATGTTGTATTTTCCTGGATCATGAATTCTGTAGAGAAAGGGCTTCATGGAAGCATCATGTATGCAACATGTGATAAAAATGTCTGAGAGGATCTATATGAAAGGTTTAACAAGATAGATGGATCAAGAACATTTAATCCGCATCAAGAGATTGGCACTATAACTCAAGGAACAAGTTTTGTGTCTGTTTACTTCTCAAGATTGAAAGGGTTGTGGGAGGAATTTGAGGCTATGGTGCCTACCTCGTCCTGTGAATGTGACAGATCCAAAAAGTATGTAGTAAACTTGCAATAACTCAAATTATTTCAGTTTCTTATGGGGTTAAATGACTCTTACTTACAAGCAAGGTCTCAGATCTTGTTGATGAGCCCACTTCCATCAGTGAATCAAGCATATTCAATGATTATGTCTGATGAGAGTAAAAAATTAGTAGTAGCTGCAACAAACATATTAGGATCTAATTCCAGTTCTGGCCAACAAACATATGAGTTAGCTATGTACTCAAGAAATGGTGGTATTCAAAAGTTCAAGAAGATTGGAAATTTGTATTGTGATTATTGCAAGCTTAAGAATCACACTAGAGATAAGTGTTACAAGTTAATAGGGTATCCTCAAGATTTTAGGTTCAAAAAGAAAGAACCTAACACTGCATATAATGCAATGATGGAAAATTTAGGTTCTCAGGCATATGTTCCTCAGAAACATCGTCATTCTACTCAATTCACTACAAGTGACCATAGGTAGTCTTCAAATGAAGGGAACAGTCAATTGGAACCTTGTCATCTATCAAAGGATCAATATCAACAATTGCTCTAGTTTATAAACAAAGCTCCAGAACAAGTTCATTCAGCTAATGTAGTAGGTCATGGATCAGGTACAAACACTTGTTTCAACTCTACTACTAATATTAGTTATACTCCTTGTTGGATCATTGATATAGGTGCTACTAATTACATGGTGACAGACCTGAGCTCTCTAAACAAGTCCACTATTTGCAAGTCTGATAAGCCAAAGAAAATACATTTACCCAATGGTGATGTTTCCTTAGTTGAGTTTATTGGCTCAAGTGTACTACGTAACAATGATGTGATCACTTGAGTTTTTCAAGTACCACAATTCCAATTTAACCTGTTATCAATATCTAAACTCACTAAGAAACTGCATTGTTCTGCTACTTTTTCCCCTAACTTATGTACATTTCAGGATCTCTCACATGGGAAGGTGAAGATGATTGGTAAAGAAAGTGGTGGTCTATACATACTATCAAGAAATACAAGTTCAAGAGATATCAATATTGCAGCTAATTGTTCTATTCCATTACTAAGAGTAAATTCTAAACTAGATATAGACTTGTGGCATAGAAGATGTGGGCATGTATCTAGTTCAGTGTTAAATAAAATGTTGTCATCAGATTTAAGTAGCATAACTGAGACAATTAATAAATGTACTATTTGTCCTTGTGCTAAGCAAACAAGGATACCTTTCACAATTTAGCACATTTAAAAGTTTTGCATGCTTTGATTTAGTTCACATGGATCTATGAGGTCTTTATAAAACTTCTACTCATGATGGAAGCAATTATTTTCTTACTGTGGTAGATGACATGTCTAGATATACATGAATTTTTCTATTGAAACTAAAATATGATGTGTGTACTATTATTCAATAATTTCTAGTACATGTTAAAACACAATTTGATAAAACTATTAAGTGCATAAGAACTGATAATGGTACATAATTCTTGAATAATATGTGTTCAACCATGTTTACTTCTTTAGGCATTATACATCAAACTACATGTGCTTATACCCCTCAGCAAAATGGTATTGCTAAAAAGAAATATAGACATATTCTTGAGCTTACAAGAGCTATTAGATTTCAGGGAAACATTTCTATTATATTTTGGGGTTTATGTGTTCAAGCTGCAGTATATATTATAAACAGAATTCTTAGTCCTGTTATTAATAACAAAACTCCTTTTACAAAGTTATTCAGAAAGCAACCTACAATATCACATCTCAGAGTGTTAGACTGTTTGTGTTTTACTAAAATTATACAAGAACCTGATAAACTAAAGAATAGGTCCAGAATGGTTGTTCATTTAGGCTATAAAACCACTCAAAAAGGTTACTTGTTGTATGATCTAACTTTTCATGTTTTCTTTGTACACAGAGATGTGATATTCAAGGAAGACATATTTCCTCTCAAAACACAAGATCAACAACATACACCTCTGTTCAGATTCACTGGTTTAAATGATAGACAACCAACTTATGTCACTAACTCACCACATCAATTGTCCATTGCTGATCAGGTTCAGGGAATAGGTTCATCTGAGGAGGTATCTACAGAAACCAATAATCCTGCACTAAATAGAGATCGGGTTCCTGTACCTGGTCCATTGGTGATACAAGAAGAAAATAGAAGATCTACAAGGGGAAAGAAACCACCATTATGGATGAAAGATTTTGTATCTCTCCATGCTAAACATACTTCATATTCTTTGGACAAATACATGTTATATGATCAGGTAAACCATTCCTATCAAACATATTTGTCTAAGATCCCTGTTAATACAGAACCTACAAGCTACAAAGAAGTTGTTTATGATCCTAAGTGGATTGAGGCAATGCAATATGAGATTGATGCACTACAAAATAATCATACATGGGAAGTAGTTACTCTTCCAAAGGGACAGGTACCTATAGGTTGCAAATGGGTCTGTAAGATCATATATAAAAGCACATGAGAAATAGAGAGGTATAAGGCAATGCTAGTAGCAAAAGACTATAGCCAAAAGAAAGGTATTGATTACAAGGAGACATTCAGTCCAGTGGTGATGATGAAGACTGTGAGAACAGTACTAACTATTGCAGCTCAAAGACAATGGCACATTCATAAGATGGATGTGTTCAATGCTTTCCTACAAGGGGACTTACCTGATGAGATTTACATGGACCTTCCTCGGGGATTTAAGAGTCAGGGGGAGAATAAAGTGTGTAGACTCACTAAATCCCTCTATGGACTAAAACAAGCACCAAGACAACGAAATGCAAAACTCTAACAGGCATTACTGAAATTAGAGTTCAAACAAAGTGAATATGATCACTCTTTATTCATAAAAAAGACAACAATAAGCATGGCACTTGTTCTTATCGATGTGGATGATATGTTGATCACTGGAAGTAATATACTTCTAATTGAAGAAACAAAGAATCAGTTGAAGCAAGCTTTCAAAATGAAAGACTTGGGAGAGTTAAGGTACTTCTTAGGTATTGAATTTGCAAGATCAAAGCAAGGTATTCTAATGCATCAAATAAAGTATGCACTAGAATTAATTTATGAAACTGGTCTAACTGCAACTAAACCAGCTGGAACTCTAATTGATACCAACTCAAAATTGACTACCAAACAGTATGATGAAGAAACACAAATGAAAAAAGAATCAAGGAGCTTATCAAAGGATAGGTAGCAAACTACTTTATCTAACCATGACAAGACCTAACATCTCCTATGGGGTTCAAACATTAAGTCAATTCCTACAATAGCCTAAGAAGTCACATATGACTGCAACATTAAGGATTGTGAGATATGTGAAAAACCAACTAGGACAAGGCCTACTAATGTCCAGCTACTCAAAGACTACTATCACTGCTTATTGTGACACAGATTGGGCCTCTTGCCCTCTAACAAGAAGGTCAATAACTGGTTACTTTGTGCAGTATGAGGGGTCTTTAGTTTTATAGAAGTCAAAGAAACAAACAATTGTTTCTAGAAGTTTAGCTGAAACTGAATACATAGCATTGCAACCACTGTAACATAAATTATATGGCTGAAAATTTTAATGGAGGAACTCAACATTGAAGTTTCACTACCTATCAACATACATACTGATAGCAAAGCTGCTATGCAACTTGCAGCCAATCCAGTCTATTATAAGAGGACCAAAGACATTGAGATTGTAACACCCCAAAAACTAGTAGACTAAACTAGCGCCTTAAGCTAGGGTTCTAGAGTTTGATGTATGTGGATTAGAGTCGTTTATGAAACTTCCCGTACTTAGAATGAGGGGTTTAGGGGTTGAATGTCAAGGCATGTCTTACACCCCGTAAACTAGTAGACCATCTAGGGCTTAGTGAGGGCCAAGGTAAGGGGCAAGAGCCAAGGCCAAGAAGGCAAGGCCCAAGCCAAGGCCAAGGCTGCCCAAGCTTGGAAGCACACTACCTCAAGTCCACGACCACTACCACGGCTCGTGGATTGGACCACGACTCGTGGTGTGGTTCGTGAGACCAAGACAACAGCTCTCTAAGGGCTGCCTCAATGTACGTTACCTTTACGAGCCACTTCACGACTCGTAGTCTTGACCACAGATCGTGGGAAGGCTCGTGAGGATGCCTTAGGAGAAGGGAAACCAAGACCTTTTAGAGCCAAGTATGAAATCTTGTTCACGACTACCTTCACGACCGGTGGTCTTGACCACGGTCCGTGAAGGGGATCGTGAAGTCCCCTTTGAATTTGTAGGAGGGAAGGAATTGGGGGTTAGCTACTGCCCCAAGACCACGACCATCACAATGACTCGTGGTCTTGACTACGAATCATGAGAGGTCTCTGGTTAGGCCTTGGCATTTCAGAGCTTGGCAAGTTGAGGGGAGCCACTGGTCAAGGGACCACGGGCACCATCACAGGTCGTGGTACCCTTGACGGCTCGTGAAGAGGGGCGTGACCCCTGGCAAGAGGCTGCCTAGTCGAGAATTATTTAGTAAATTTCATTTTAGTTAGTTTTAAGTGGGGGTTGTTTTATATTGATCTTATACACATATAAAAAGTATTTTAAGTATTTAAACACCCCAACTAAGTCATTTAGAATCAAACCCCAAATCACTCATCTCTCAAATATTTCTCTCTAGAAAACCTCTATCGAAGAAGAATCTAGAGTTTGGAGCTAAGGTCAAGAACAAAGGCTCCATTGTTGAAGGCTTATGCTAGGGATTTGATCAAGGTATGTTTATCTTTTCAGCTATGTGTTCTTCCACCCATAGAGTCCCCTAGAATTTCTCCAAATTTGTGAAAAAGAACCCCAATTTAAGCTAGGGTTTCTTCCAATGAGTGGGTTTAGTTGGGTATGACTCCAATTGGTTGGATAATACTTATTTATGGTTAATTTAGTGTTTACTTATGATATTATGGTGAATTTATGTGAATTCCATGGTTAACCCTAGAAATCAAAGTATGTGGGTTTATGCCTTGTGATGAGAAATTGATTATTCTTGATGGATCTTCTAGAATTGTTATCATGTATAGAAATTATTCAAGAATAGGAATATGAAATCATGAATTGAACTAGATTGATGAATGTAGGATAAATCATGAATTGTAGTGATTGAATTTGGGACTTTTTGATGAATTATGCTTAGAATCGCCTATGACTAAGGCTTGTGATGATTATGTCTAGTAATTTAGATATGAACAAGAATAGAATGAAGTAAATCTTTGAGATTAAAGCTTGTAGTCATGAATGTTGAATCACTAGGGCTTTGAGAGTAGAAGTGTATGCTTGGCACCAAGTGGATTTGTGGTGAAAGGCCTATATTCACCTAATCTACTTTATGAATGCTTGAAAGTATGAAGTGATAGAATCACTTGAACATGGATTGGTTTTCAAGGACATCCTTCTATGAGACATGAGTGTTAAGTAAGGCTTAACAATGTAAATCTTGGGGTGTATGCTTGGCTCCAAGTGGATATTGATAATGAGATGAAGTGTCACATAAGAAAAGGTCTGGCCTCCAAGTTTAAAGGATAACCACACCTAGTTGATGTGAGGATTATCCAAGAAAAAGGGGGAACTCTTACGTAGTAGAGTGTGAGTTTTCCTAAAGTTAGGTCTCATGAGATGGAAGCCTTCACATAGTTGAGTTAAGGTTTCTAGTAGCAATCTTTATATCCAATGAACTAAGACATGCTTGAAGAAGCATCTCATAGTGTTCTAAAGCATAATTGAACTAAGACTTACTTAATGAAGTACCTCATAGTGTTCAAGAGTATAAATGGACTTAGACATGCTTAAGGTAGTATCTTATAGGGTCCATGTTAATGATAAACTAAGACATGCTAAAAGTAGTATCTCATAGGGTTCAAGCTAATAATGAACTAAGATGTGCTTAAGCGAGTACCTTATAGTGTTCTAAAATAAAAGAGAGGAAATAGGTTCCAAACCAAGAAGTATGAGTATGAGGACCTAAGAGTTGTACTTAGCATGAATAATATTATGGGATGCTATGCATGCATTGCACAAGTATGACTTTGGGGTTATTAAAGAAGAATATTGAGATAAGATTGTGCTATAGCTTCCTTCCTTACTATAAGTGACTAAAGGTAAGAGATTCCCTTAGTGATGAAAGTTAACTTTATAATGAGGCCAAAGGAGGGTGAATATGACTAGGATGACTTCAAGGTTATGCTTAGTATGGGATGTCTTCCATGCATTGCACAAGTGTGCCTTGAGGTTACTTAGGAGTATGGTACCCTTATGGTAGAGAATTTTAAAAGTTAACCATGTATATAGACTATGATCAAGATGACCAAAAAGGGATACTTGGCTTGGGTGATATTATGTGATGCTATTCATGCTTTGCACATGTATGCTTTTAAGGTTACTTAAGAATGGTTCTATTATGGTCTAGATGACTAAGAGTCAGTTATGCTTATATGATGCTTATGTTGGAGACTTTGCTTATTATGATATGACTTATCTCCTATGCTCATTAACTATGTCTTATGTTGACTTATGATTATATGATGCTTATGTTGGAGATTATACTATGCTTATGTTATTATCTCTTATGCTTATGTCTTATGTTGACTAACCATTTTGAGATGCTCTTATGATTTTGTGCTAGCTATCATACTTGGTACATTTTATACTAACACATATTGCCTACATTCTAATCAAATGTAGGGTTTCAGAGATTGAGTTCCTTTGAAGGCTAGGTTTCTAAGGAGCAAGAAGAGTTGAAGATTTTGGTGAGTCCTCATAGCTTCGAGGACAAACCCATGATTCCTTTGTGTCATTTCTTTATGTTTTAGACATTGTATGGGCTGCATCCCAAGACTTTTATTCAAAAGTTTAATAGATGGTTTGAGACAAAGGTTTAGTAAAAACTTTCGCTTGTTTATGAAAATGTTTTCGATTGTATGGTTTTAAAGAAGTTTTAAATTTTTCATATTTTTCTATTATCTTATGATTATGCTAAGGGATTGTATGAGACCCCTTTGGGGTCAAGTATGCTATGTTACGTCTAGGGGTACCCTTGGGTCGTGACAAAGATTGATTGTCATTTTATAAGAGAAAAAATCACACAAGAATTAGTATCTACCAAGTACATTCCTACACAAGATCAACCAGCTGATCTGCTCAATAAAAGACTCACAAAAGTGCAACTGCAGCATCTTAGCTCCAAGCTAGGAGTTCTGAACATCTTCTCACTCCTAGCTCGAGGGGGAGTGTTGAGAATGAGAAGAACAAGATAGAGTCAAATGTGTGAACCTGGTCCTTCGTATGTGTTCCCTACCCACTGTTACTGTGTAACTAACTTTCCATTAATTAGTTAAGGCAGTTTACAATTAGATGTAAGTCGGAATATTCTTCTTCTTCTTCTTTGATGATTCTTTGACGATTCTTTGATGATTCTTTGATGATTCTTCTTCTTCTTTGATGAGTGTTTTCAAATGGATTGTTTACATGTTTTTTTTGAAAAGGAACCCAACATTAAAGATGAAGATGAACAAGATAGAACAAAAATGGGTTATATTATTAAGTGAGTCAGTTTGGATCGAATTAAAATTGGTGATCTAAATAAAATTGGTTAATTTTAGTCAATTTGGAAATTTCTGTCAATTGAGGGTATAAATGATGAAATTAGTAATGGCGAGGGTATAAATAACTTTATTTTAACGGCAGGGTCATAGTCAACTAATAAACTAAAATTGAGGGGCATTTTTGACCCTTTCCCATTAGTAAATTATAAAATGACATTTTTAGTCTTGTTAAGCTGATGCCAGGAAGAAAAATATAAAATCAAGGCCCAAACGAGTCCAGCGTTTCAGAATTAGGGTTTCATACACCTGGACTTGTCTATATAAACTGATATTCACCACTCTAGCCTCATTCATCCACGGCCTCCTCTGTTCATCCATGAAATTCTTATATATTGTTTAGTATAACTATTTGATTCATTGTTAGCTTCTTTTTCTTTTTCATGTTTTATTTGTTAAATTTGTAGCTATTTTTCACCTATGAGGAAGACATCCCAGGAATAGGAAGTGCCGTATGACACTTTAAACAGCAGCGGCGGCGCAGTATCCACTCTCGTTCCCATCCACCATTGATCGGATTCTATCCAGTCTCCGTTCAATGGTCGGGATCTGTGGCCTTCTGCTCCGCCGTTGTGTGTGTGATTTGTAACGGGTCTCTGAGGTTTCATCCATTTTTGTATTTCTATATTCTTATCGGTCCGATGCCACGTCGACGGTAGCAAAATGCGATGACCGAAGATGCTATGATTGGACGAACAACAAGTTTTAATTAACGTTTCGCATTCTGATAGGAATCTGTGTATGGATTTATTCAATTCCTTCACGGAGCCGTTTCGTGCGATTACATCCCTTTTCAAATTTATTTCTTTTTGAAAACAAAACAAATATTTTAGAAGCCAATGATGATTTTTATATAAATATTTGGAATTACCGTCTGAACATTATTGATGTGTGATTTACTATCTGAGGCTTCACTATTAAAACTCTGCTATATTTTTTTGATTTATCTTTAATGAATAATTTTTTCACGTGATCAAAATGTTGGACTACAAATTGAATTTAGGACAATTTACAATGATACTATCAATATGAGAACTAATTATAATGAATTTTATAATAAAATATTTCTTTTTAATCATTTAACTGTAATCCACAATTAATCATGAAAACTACCGTTTAATAGAATACATACTACAAGTATATCAAATGATAAAAGTAAGGAACATTAATGGGGCTAAGTCCTCATATAAGATTTCAAACCAGTTCTACTTATTTTTTCATTAACAAAAGATCTAAAGTAACTTAAAATCTACATGTGATTAAAATAAATAGAATATGTAAGAGTGAAATATTTTGTATTGTGTAGACGAAAAATTAAACGATAATATTAATTTAAGAAGTCTCGAGGATCACCAATAATAATTTATTCATTATTCTAACTACTATTAATGTCATGAGATTCGCATTAACCCAAATATAGGAAAGGTCTGATATTCATTCTAAATTCTTTCTTAAGTTGTAACGAATAGTTTGTAACTTAACTAAATCCACTAGAGTCGTCAATATGGATTAGGTTTGTTGGGCTGGCTTGGCCTAACTCGTAATTTAATAGGGTCTCGGAATTTAATTGGGTTGGGTTAAGATTTTTGAAGTCCTTTTAAGGAAAGAGCTTTTTAGCTCGGCCTGAATAAGCCTGTAGATTTATAGGGCTTGAGAAATATAAGTAGGGCCGTCCTGTGGACCAATAAAATTAATTAAAAAATATCATATAATATTAAAATTTAAAATTAAAGAGAGTCTAAACTCTTTTTTTTTTTAAGTTTAATTACCTAAAATTTTTAGGGAATCACTAATAAACCATAGTTTATTTATTCACCATCCGCAACCGTCTTCTCTAGTTCTCTTACTAGTTTGTTTTATCTTATTTGTGAATTTGATTAACAAGTAGTAACATTAACACCATGTAATATTGTTTTGTCGATATTTATGATAATATTTTTGAATTATAATTTATAATCTAATTTAATAATTATATATAAAAAATATTTTTTTTAAATGTGGGCTAGCCCGGAAAGCCTGTAGCTCACGTACTTGTGGGTTGGGCTGATCATTTTCTGGCCCACACAAAAAATGGGCTAGCTCGGCTTGACCCGTAAAATGTCTAAGCCTGTATGGGTTAGCCCGGATGGGGTGGGTTAGCCCATATTAACAGCTCTAAAATGAGGAACTTTCACAAATAGCCACTATAATAAACTTAATTATGCTCCATAGCTATAGTTTGCATATTTATGGATTGTAGCTATAGTTTAAGCTGTCTCATTTGTATAATTCGCGGATTTGTATAATTCGCAGGTTTGTATAATTCACGGGTACATTTGTATAATTCAGTTATTTTTGTATAAACTCGAAATAACGAATTTATACAATTACAAACATTATAAGTGCAAATAGTTATATAAATTATATTATATAAATTATATTATACAAATTCTGAATTATACAAAAGTTATACAAATTATATTATAAAAATTGCGAATTATACAAATGCGCGAATTATACAAAACTAAAAAGTTGAGCTGTGTAATTATAGCTAAAAGTAAGCCGCAAATTATAATTAAGGTAAACTATATCTATATTAAGTAATTAACTAATATATATTTGCTTATACGTGTAATTTTCCCTTCTAAAATCCACCAAACATATGTCATTTTCGATAATGACGGCAATGCAGGTCATCACAGCCCACTCCAGAGTTTTGCCATAAGCAGAATGTGAGCATACTCAACAAAAGTGTAGTGAAGCTGTAGAAGTAACTGAGAAATTGGGTTGATAAGGGTAGCACTGTTTTGTAGGTTCTGTTTTGATTGTATATATACTATTTCTTTATAATTAAATACACAAAATAATTAATTAACAAAAAAAATTGAGGCTTTTCAAACGATTCAATAAAATTCCAACCTTATTATACGGTGGTATTTAGTAAATTTCTAAATAAATGTATCAAGTACAATATAAAGTAAATTTTAAGTTTAGCAAACATAAAAATTATATTAGCGCTCTATGTCTATAGTTTTGTTAGTTGCATTTCATAGCAAACTATGTAACATTAGATCTGTATAAATCGCAGGCATGCATCTCATTTGTATAAAAATACAGTGATTGCATGTGTATATCGGTTAGATAATTGTATATATGTAACTATTATGTATATGTATCAATGATTGTGTTTGTATATTTGCATAAAATTTGAATTTGTATACAATTGAATCGAAATAAAACGTTTGAATAAATAGAGAAAGAGAGAAAGGCAAAAGAGAACTGGTAGGAGAAATCTGTATTTGTATAATTATAAGTATATATGATGAAAAATATATATATATATATTTGTATTTGTATATACAATTTTCTCTCGCTTTATATAAACACAAATGCAATTTATACATTTTTGTTCGTATAAAGTGAGAGAGGCGAACGAGATTTTTGGAGAGTGGCGAGCGAGATTTCTAGGGAGAGAGTTGAATGACAAAGTGTTTACTACGAATTAGAATTAAATGAAATTATGGTTGTAGCATTTATTTTAAATTATTAGTTTGTTATTTCATATAATTTTTTCTACAATAGAACCTCTCTAAAATAATATTTGGTAAATGAATAAACTCTCTAAGATAATATTTTTCTTCTTTCAGATTTGAGTTTGTAAAAAATATCAACTTTCCAGTGTTGTCATCTTGAACTACAAAAAATTGTGAAATTTTTTATACGTAACAAATGTCTCCTTATGTGAAACTGGTCCAAAAGGTATTGTCATTTTCAACTTCATCATCAACATTGCTTTCTATGATGATTTTTATAATTTCTTCAAAACTCTAGACTTTTTAACATGTATCATTTTCACTCGAGTAATTAATAGGCTATTGACATTTATTTTATTGCGATAATCGAGATTATTAATCATG
>JAJOOS010002975.1:0-17178 GCA_029582725.1 Solanum chiquidenum | reverse complement strand
GAATATAAGTCTCCTCTATTGGGCATCAATATTTGTGATCACGCCACAATCATGCCTTTATGCCCCTAGAAAGGTATGTTAGGTCCTCTCGATGGGACATATACATCAAACTCCATATTTAGCTCACGTGGTTTATGTCGGTTAATAGTAGCTCCCACAGTCAGAGTCTTAGTGCATTAACCAGATTTTCAGCATTTATATCAGTATATAATTCAACATGTTATCTTAATTATTATTACTTGGTCATTGCATTCAGCTTAGGTTTTCAGTTATGTTTCAGTATTTATATTCTTGCTCAGATTATGTCATTGTTCAGTTATGCTTTGTTCAGCTCATATATATTTGTTCAGCTTAGTATATCTATATCATGCATGCTCAGTACATTCAAAGTACTGACGCATACTCTGTGCTACATCCTTTCATGATGTAGGTTTAATTACTTAGCATTGTGATCATGCATAGATCGATTCATGGTCCGCATTCAGTAGATTCAGTGGTGTGTCCTCATATTTTGAGGAAAATAGATATGCTTTCATTTTAGTCTTTACTTTCAGGTTTCAGTCTTTCTTAGAGTTAGCTGGGGCATGTCTCAGCAACTCAACTCAGTTAGAGGTTTTTCAGACATAGTAGTAGATACAGCTTGAGTTGTTAAGTGGTGTTCCTGTCATCACTAGACATTCATTATATTTTATATATTCAGACCAGTTGAGGTTTTCCTCTTTTCAGTTATCCACTATTTTAGCTTCCACATAGTACATGTCTTATTCAGTTATTCTCAGTATGCTTGATATATGCCAAACACAGGGTTAGCTTGGGGTTACTCGTGATCTTAGGTCCCATGTTACGTGAAGGGAGTAGCCTCGGGGCGTGAAACATCAGAAAAATAAAATTTAAAAATAAATAATATTAAAAAATAAAAAAGTGCAATTTTCTCTCTTTCCCCCCTTCCTACCTCATTTTCTTCATTCCCACCCACCCTCTACGCCTCACCCCAAAAATAAAAAAAAAACCATCATTTTCATCTTTCTTCACAGTTCATACTCAAAAAAATTATCAATCATAAAATATGATAGATTGTAATTAGCTCTTGCGCATGATTTAGGTTCTATTTATTTTGATTTGATAAAAAAATCAAAAAAACTTCAAGTTGAGAAAAATATATTTATGAGTAAATTCAAGGAATAGATCTTAAATTTATGAAAATGGTGAATGATATGTGTCACGACCCGATTCCTTGAGTCGTGATGGCGCCTACTATAACCCACTAGTAGGCAAACCAACCCATATGTCGGGACTGCAAGTAATGGGATTGAGGGCAGAAAACTAAGCTCAAACTAAAATAATAACATAAATAACAAGAATCATAGATGAAGAAGCGGAAGCAAGCCAAAATATATAGACAAATAAGAGATCCCTCCAAGAACCAGGAAGTCACATGTACAGAGCTACTAACAAAATGAGAAGTCCCAAAAGTGGACCACAGAAAAAAGATTGTCTCAAAAAGTAAAAGACAAGTCACTATATATAAGTGGAGACTAGTATAGCACAAAATGCCAAGTGCTCACCCCCGTCTGTGGATCAGACTGATGTAGGCTCGATGTCAACACTGGTAACTGGTGCTCAAACCTGCATCACGAAAATAGATGCAGAGTATAGTATGATTCCACATGTACCTAGTAGGCCTAATAGGGTGACTGGGCAAGGAAAGCAAGAGTAATATGAAATGCAAGAATCTAAAACACTACCAAAAATAGGAACGAGAAATGTAATAGGTATGCACACAAGTGTACTAACACACAAAGAAAAAGAGAATAACTAACTAAATTTGACCGGGCTCCCATGAACCTGACGAGTACACTCGTGCGCAAGCTGAAAGTAAAACACGAGTGGACTCCCATAAGCCCGACATGTACAAGAAAGAGTTTAAAATGGCATAAGAGATTACAACAAAGTTTCCAAGATTTCCACAGCTTTCTGCAGACTCAAACTGAACCAATACATATGCCTGAAGCTCATCCAGAACTACTAAGGGTTAAGGACTTGAATCGAATTGAAGATAGAGGATCAAGGACTTGAACCGAGATTTGGAGTGACCGATGACTTGAACCTAGGGGTAGGCATTCGGTTCTTTGGTTTTCAGTTTTAGAAAAGTATGCAAGTATATTAAACCAAACTAATTCGGTCTGGTTCGATTTTTTCTACTTTGGTTCGGTTTAGTTCGGTCTTTTTCAATTGGTTTTCTGTGTGAATGAAAAATAAAAAAAGGATAAAGTATAAGATACTTAGAAATTTAAAACTATGTTAAGGAATGATGCGTATTATTGTGGAACACTTATTGTGCTAACTAAAAGACTATATTCGTCTGTAGCAAGAACATTGTGCCTCCAACAATTTATCGAGAAAAACAAGTATGAAGATGGTTCCTTTACATAATGTACACTGGTAGAAATATGTTTGAGTTTTTCTTGGAAATTAATATTTCATGTTAACTATTGAATTGTATATTTGGTGTTACTTTGATTTGTTCATGAATGATTTAGTTGTTAATTGAATTTTTAATTTTTAGTTAAGAGAATGCCCATATATATATATATATATATATATACATTATTTTTTCATTTTTTGGTCAAATAAAAGTTTGGTTTTTCGGTGCACTGAAGTTTTGAGACCCTTAGACCGAACACCGCACCAAAGAACCGAACTTCCAAAAAATTAACACCGACACCGAACCAAAAAACTAAAGAATCAAAACAGAAGAACCAAATTAGTTCGGTTCTATTCGGTTTTCAATTTTCTGAAGCCGAAGAACCAAGGCAAAGGATAATCGTGGACTTGAACCACGTATAAATATGACCAAGGACTTGAACCGAGGTGATAGTAGCTATGGACTTGAACCAAGTTTTAAGAAGCGGTAGACTTAAACCACGACTACAAATTGTGGTGGACTTGAACCAAGGGTATAATACGAAGGCGAGGACTTGAACCACGCCCAATGGAGTGAATTGTGAGACTTGAAACACGAACAGAGACGTATCGCTAGAAATAGGATCGGTGGCCAACCGAGCATCATGGGGAGTACCCCCATTCCGAGTGCCATTAATAAATTAGTCGAGCCTGAATCATATCCAAGAATCGATGAGTAGCTTTGACACCAAGAATCAGAGACACCGAAACCAACAAAAATAGTGGATTTATGGATATATGGTTCCAAGAGTGGTGTTACTGCCTAACTAAGGCCCAAACTATCAGACTCATGTCTGCTACATTAGTCTATAGGGAGCTTAGTCGTCCGAAGTTACGTCGGGGAGAATACACGGCCTAACAACTCCAAAAGGATGAAATTCTATGGCAATCACTAGCTTAAGCCAAGACTAAGGCCAAACATACTCCAATAATATTCACAAATCACAAATAATGCACACCACAACGTGAGAATGATCAACAAATATAATAGACATGCTTCAACCGTCTGGAATACCCGAAAAGTAGTCGAAGGCATGAATTCGAGGAAATTAACATGATTAACCACCAATTCAATCCCAAATTCATACAAATCAACATATAATTACTTAATCAAGCTCAGTCTAAGGAGAAGGAAGTCGTAGCCTACCTGTAGGCAGACTGTGCGCTCCAAATCTTGTTGCCAGAGATTTTCCCTTCCTGTACGGTCTCGGAATGCTACCAAGCTATCAAAAATAAAATCCCAACGTCGCTACGGTCTTTTTGACATCAAAATCATTTTTTTAGGAGACGGACCCAAAATTGGGTCTTTAATAGGATTGTGGGATCCGCATCGAAAATCCCCAAATTGACTTCATGAAAAGGTTCATTTTACCTCCCCAAACTTGTGTCCCAAAACGGAACACAATTCGGGGCTTGGAACAACTCAGAATCAGCTTATAAAAGCTAAAGAATGAAAGAGGACAACAACTAAAACTCGGAAATTACCTCAAACGGAGGTGCCCCCCCAACAGTTCACGAGCACTCCAATGCGCAGATAGACCAATTTTGAGCAACCCAGCCTTTGAATCACCTAGAATGAGATTCAAATGAGAGAGAAATTGTGTTTATAAAGTAAGTGTTCAATGTTGATCGTCGGCATTAAATAATGGCAGATTTGGTCACTAAAAGGACTTCTAGACGCTAAAAAAGACATTTTTTAGTCGCTAAAAGTCTGCACTAGATATCAGATTTTTTTAAAAAAAAATTCAAAGTCTCCGAACGGACCCTCAGGATTCATTCATGACCCGAAAAAATATAATTATATATGCTACCCCACTAAATTCGACATTCCGGACTCAATGGTATTATCGGATTTCCATAAAAAGATTGATATGATAGAAATACCTCCTCACGACCCATTAGTCCTAAAACTCAACTTTTCTCCTAAACACCCAAAAATCCAAAAGAAAATCTCAAGACCCAAACGAAAGGTCCTACTAGACCAAATTCAACACTTTGGAGCTAATGGCACTGACTGAATTCTCATATGACAACTAATTCTCCGAATGTTAACCAAAGTCAACTCTAGGTCTTTAAGCTTTCCAACATCTCGTCTAAGTGTTCAAACTCAAATCGGAGGCAGAGGACCCGAACTAAAGGTCCTACTAGACCAAACTCGACGTTCTAGAGCTAACCGTACTAATGAAATTTCAATGTGATCACGTTTACCAAGTATGTTGACAAAGGTCAAACTAAGGCCAAAGCTTAAAATCTAAAACACCTAATGCCAAAAACTCATGTTGGAAGCCTCGGGATTTGAGCCGACCATGCCACTAGCCTAAAATGACCATTCTAGAGCTGGTGGAACTGTCAGAATTCTATTCTGAGTTTATTTAGATGGCATTTCGACTAAAGTCAACTATTTAAGTTTCAAAATCTCCAAAACGGAGGTACTAGCATAAAACCCAAACGAAAGACCATGTGATCGATTAGTCAGTGCCAGCAAGTAATAAATGACTTGGGGTCGCTATAGAAAGTATTACTCCCCGAGACTACACCTTGGGCGGGACTGGCACTCGAGAACCATTGTTGGCCCCCAAGAGAACCCTTGACCTGGCTTACTACTCAACGGAATACTTACTCATGATAAAAATACTTTAAAAGTAAACTGAAATCTCAATAAAAACTTAAAATGTATAAAGAACATTCACTAGCCAAAATGGCACTCAAGTCTCAATCATCAAAAAAGGAATGGAAAGACTCGGAAACTAACATCAACTACTGTCTATGAAGCCTCTAACCACTGAGATGTACATCGGGACAAGAGCCATGACATCCTAATGACTAACTAATAAAAAAAGGGAGTTCTTTAGAATATAAAGAGGCCCACCAACTGACTCTGTGTGCTCAACTGGATCAACGAGTCGTTAGATGCTAACCCTGGTTACCTGTATTTGCATCATAAAATGATGCAGGCCAAATGACATCAGTACATTGAATGTACGAGCATGCGAGCGGAATTCTAAACAATAAATAAGCTTGAACTGGAATCTGAATGAAACACTTACCTCAACTTTACTCAAACTCATGGATACTTAACTCAAATACAAAATTAAATAACATTAATGATGCAGTTTATATGAAGCATTTAAATCAGTAAAAAACACTCAATATTCATGTATAAGAAAGTAACATAACTTTGTGGGAGTTTCTTTATCCAACAACAATTACAATGAGCTATGTTATGATACAACATCTCGCCCACGCTGCCAGAACTGTCCTTTTACTTGCCGGGATATAGAACGCCTCAACTAAGTGGATCCACTAGTGTATGCTAAAAAGCACTATGGAATCTTCTAAACCCTTTCTACCCACGATGACTACATGGTTTATGGAGACATTGAGTTGTTATGAACTCGTCCCCACATCAGTGCTCAATAGTACTCCAAAAATTCTCACCTCATATATTTTAAAGCAAAAACTCTTTTTGTGGTTTGAGATAATTACTCAAAAACTAACTCAAAATCTCCCTTGGAAATAAATGTTTCCTCTCTTGTTTAAATGTGAAAATATTTACTCTTCGGGAATACTTAGTTCCCATATACTCTTTTTGAAGAAATGAACTTCATTTGTTACTCTCACTTAACTCAAAACTCAAGTCTTAAAACAAGTTTAAAGCATTTGCAAAAGACTTCTTGAAAAGACTCTATGAACTTTCTAGACTTGGATCTTAACTTTTCTTGAATTTGAATTTATGGATTAAAGGTTATGATTCATGTTTATGGATAATTTCTACGTGTTTATAAGTCATTTAGAGTAGTTAGAATCAACAGGAAGTGTTAGTACAATTTATAAGGACTTAAATGGGTTAAACAAGGAAAAACGGGTTGGGGAGGACGGACTTGGTGCACTATTGGTTCGCCGTGCAAGCCCCCAAAGTTCAGAGACCACTTTTTGGTGCACTACTGGCGCGTCGCTCCATCCCTCCTGGCGCAACGGGGGCATGCCACACCAGCATTCTCGCAGGCGAATCTGAAGAATTCTTCCTCTCGTTTTCAGACCTTAATTAGATTAATTTAGATTCTTTTTCTCAATATTTCTTTAGATTCAGGTACCCAATATATACACACAAGAATATAACTCAAAGCAACTCTAATAATCGACATTTAAACTCTCAAGAACTCCTCAATCTCAACCCAAATTCAAGAACGAAAGCAATTGAAGAACACCCATCAAGAACATTTAAACTTCCAATCTTTTTAGGACGAATTCACACTGAAATAAACATGTTTGGCATGTGGGTGAACGAAACCAGCGCTATGAAACTCTCACATACCTCGTAGGATTGAACCCTTGGCAAAATCAACAACTAAAATCGCAAGAACTTGACGAATTTTGAACTTTTCTTCTCCTTTTTCCTCTTGAGTTCTTTCTCCAAAAACCCTAGCATGAATTTCCAATTGTCTAAACTGAACCATCTCAGTTTAGACCCCTAAGTAATTATCAAAAATGAATTTAACTAATTGGGTAGTGAAAAGACTACAATACCCTTCTAAAATCCGGTTTTGACTTTCCTTATCTAGGCAGCCCGACTTCAATCGGCATATCTACCTCATAAAAACTCGAAAAAGGGGAAACACGATGGCGTTGGAAAGATAATTCAATGATATTTCCTACGGTATCTTGTACCACATCTAAATCATCCTGAGCTAGGAGTTATGGTCATTTGAAGTTGACCCAAAACTCAAAGTTAACATAACTTCAACAAATTTCCAGATTTTTCATTCTTTCCAAAAATGATTCTTTCTAATTCTACCTCTTTCACTTAGCGAGGTGTTATAATATCTCCCCCTTGGGAACATTCGTCCTTGAATGATATATCTCTAAGTATACTAAGGGTTTATTATCTAACATCTAGCTCAAACATCCAACAAGTGAAAATGTAATTACAACATGCCAACTTAAAATAAATGCCAAGAAAAGGATTAGTACCTAAATTTGGGAATTCTCCGGATTCAAAGAGATGTGGGTATCTCTTCTTCATATCCTCTTCAGTTTCCCAAGTAGATTCATCAACAAATTGATTTCTCCGCAGAACTTTGACTGATGCTACATCTTTTGTTCTCAACTTGCGAACTTGGCGATCTAGAATCTGAATAGGAATCTCCTCATAAGATAAGCTATCCTTGATACCAATATTTTCAGTAGGTATGATAAGTTAAGGATCTCCCATGCACTTCTTCAACATGGAAATATGAAATACCGGATGGACTGCTGCTAACTCTTGTCGTAGCTCTAACTCAAAAGCTACATTGCCAATCCTCTTGGATATTCTGTAAGGACCAATATACCGGGGACTAAGCTTCCCCTTCTTACCAAATATCATAACACCCTTAATGGTTGAAACCTTCAGGTATACCCAATCATCTACTTCAAACACTAACTCCCTTCTCTTAACATCAGTGTAGGATTTCTGACGACTCTACGCTGTTTTCAACCTCTCTTGAATAACTTTCACTTTCTCTATAGCTTGATGAACTAAGTCTAGTCCTATCAACCCACCTTCACCAGCCTGAAACCATCCAATTGGAGATTTGTATCTTCTCCCATAAAGAGCTTCATAAGTATCCATCTGAATGCTAGAATGGTAACTGTTGTTACAAGTAAACTCAATGAGATGTAGGTGATCATCCCAATTACCCTTGAAGTCAATCACACAAGCCCTCAACATATATTTTAAAGTCTGGATAGTGCGCTTTGCTTGACCATCTGTCTAAGGATGAAAAGCAGTACTTAAGTTCACCTTTGAACCCATGCCTTTCTGTAAATCTCTGCAGTAAATTGTGAACCTCTATCTAATATAATCGAAACAGGAACTCCATGAAGTCTTACTACCTCTTGAATGTATAACTTGGCATAATCCTCTGTTGTGGGCTGATTTGGTCATTTGATCCACAATCACCTAAATAGAATCATGTTGTCTGCGATACCATGGCAAGATAGTAATGAAATCCATATTAATAATATCCCACTTCCATTTTGGAAGTTTTACATTCTGAGCCATACCACTAGGCCTTTGGTGCTCTACTTTAACTTGTTGACAATTCAGACATTTAGCAACGAACTCAGCAATACCTTTCGTCATACTATTCCACCAATACAGTTCTCTCAAGTCATGATACATCTTTGTGGAACCTAAATGGATAGAATATTTGGAGCTATGAGCTTTCTCCATGATCCTCACTAGGAGTTCATACACCCTTGGTACACACAACCTACCTTGATACCTCAATACCTCAATACGCCATCTACCCCTTGTTCAAAAGACAATACATTTTGTTTATGAACATTTGCCTTCAATTCAAGTAAAATAAGATCTTGGTCTATTTTCTCTTTAACTTCCGACACTAATGATGATTCAGCCCCATTTATCACCACCACTCTTTCTTCTGTGGAATCCATTAGTCGAACTCTTATTCGTGCAAGTTTGTGCACATCTTTCGCTAAATCTCTCTTTTCTTCCTCAACATGGGCGGTACTACCCATTGACAACCTTCTCAACAGATCAGCAAAAACAATTGCCTTACCTGGGTGATAGAGAATACTCGTATCATAATCTTTGAGTAACTCTAACCACCTCCTCCATCTGAGATTAAGCTCTTTCTGACTAAACACATACTGAAGACCCTTGTGATCGGTGAACACATCCATATGAACACCATAAAGATAATGATGCCATATTTTCAAAGAAAATACTATGACAACCAACTATAGATCATGTGTTGGATAATTCTTTTCATGTACTTTCAACTGTCTGGAGGCATAAGCTAGAACTTTGCCATTCTGCAATAACACACAACCCAAACCAACTCTGGACGCATCACAATATACCACAAAACCTTGAGTACCTTCTAGTAAGGTCAATACTGGGGTAGTAATCAACCTCTTTTTCAATTCCTGAAAGCTTTTCTCACTAGCTTCAGACCATTGACACTTCACTGTTTTCTGAGTCAACTTGGTCAAAGGGGGAGAAATAGATCAGAACCCCTCCACGGATGTTCTATAATATCCAACCAACTCTAAGAAACTCCTAATATCAGTTGGAGATGTGGGTCTAGACCAATTTTGCACTGCCTCAAGTTTCTAGGTATCAACTCTAATTCTATCACCGGAAAAAATGTGGCCTAAAAATGCCATAGACTCAAGCCAAAACTCATATTTGGAGAACTTAGCATACAACTGTCTATCCTTTAGAGTTTGGAGAACTATTCTAAGATGGATAGCATGATCTTCCTTATTTCTCGAATAGATTAGAATGTCATCAATGAACACGATCACAAACATATCTAAATAAGGCTTGAATACTCTGTTCATAAGGTCCATGAATGCTTCAGGCGCATTACTTAAACTGAATGACGTGACCAGAAACTCATAATGACCATAACAGGTCTGGAAAGTTGTCTTTGAAATATTACATTCACTTACTCTTAACTGATGGTAGCCATATCTGAGGTTTATCTTAGAGAAACAAGTGGAACCCTTAAGTTGATTGAAAAGATCATCAATTCTCATAAAAGGATACTTATTCTTGATGATAACCTTGTTCAACTGACGGTAATCTATACACATCCTAAGGGAGCCATTCTTCTTCCTCACAAATAGGACTGGAGCGCCCCAAGGTGAGACACTTGGTCGAATAAAACCATTCTCAAGGACGTCTTTCAACTAATCTTTAAGCTCTTTTAACTCTGTTGGAGCCATTCTATATGGAGGAATAGATATAGGATGAGAATCAGGAAGAATATCTATACCGAAGTCTATTTCTCTCTCAGGAGGGACTCCGGGTAGATCATCTGGAAAGACCTCAGAAAACTCACTCACACCAGGAACTAACTCAGTAGGAGGTACTAAGTGATAGATAAACCCCTTGGAAACTAACTTTCTCGCCTTAAGGTATGAAACAAAATGACCCTTAGGCACTACTGAACTGCTACTCCACTTTATCTCATTAGGAATTTGGAACCTAACAAGTTGAGTTATACAATCAATGGAGGCATAACAGGCATGAAGCCAGTCCATACCTAGAATGGCATCAAAATCTACCATGTCTAACTCAACTAAATCAGTTATGGTGCTCTTGTGATTGATGGAAATGAAACAATTACGATAGATTCTCTCAGCTAGAATGGACTCACCAACATGTGTAGAAACACTGAAGAGATCACAAAGTTTCTCAGGAAGAACATCGAAATTCATTGCAACATAAGGAGTTACAAAGGATAAACTCACTCCTGGATCTAGCAAAGAATAAACATCAAAAGCAAAGACTTTGATCATACGAGTGAAAATATCTGTAGAATTCTCTTTCTCTTGGTGACTAGTGACAGCATATTGGTGGTTTACTCCTCCGCTAGTACCTGAAGTAGCTCCTCTAGGTGCAGCCCTGTCTGATGGAGCAATTGAAGAAGATTGGGCTCTATTGCCCCTATTTCCATTTCCCTGCCTGTTCTTACGACACACTTCATGAAGTGAACCTTTTGACCGCACTTGAAACATCCAGTAGAGCCATCGCGACAAGCACCTGGGTGGTTCCTACCACACTTCGCACATGTAGGAGCCCAATTTCTTCTTTGTTCCACACTACCCTGTGACTGAGCAGGTCGAGCTCTGAAATTCTGTGAATTCTGAATATTATGCTCACCTTTGTTCCTTGGTGCAGGTGCACTAGTAGATGATGGAGCAGATCCCTTATGTCTCTGTTGGAAAGAAGATCGGTTCACATTATTCTTTTGCTGCCAGGACTCATTCCCCGGTGTCTTAGCCTTTTTGTTTCTGAATTCTTCCATATCCCTCAGTTTCTCTTCCTCAACCTACTGCATATAATTCCATCAACCTTGCTATATCCATGTTCCCTATTAGCATAGTTTCCTTTCCCTCTTTACTTGACAGACGAGATAACCCAACAACAAATAGACTCATCCTGCTTCGCATATCCGCAACCATCTCCGGAGCATATTGGAAAAGTTAGGTGAACTTCAAATTGTACTCATGAACACTTAGTGAATACTTCTTAAAAGTAAGGAACTCTCCTACCTTGGCTTCTCTTAGTTCACGGGGAAAGAATTGCCCCAAGAAAGCCTCCTCAAACATAGCCCAACTCAGAATTGGTGCACCCTCAACTCTACCCTTCTTCTACTAGTCAAACCAAGTCCTAGCAACACTCTTCAGCTGATATGAAGCTAGTTCCTCTCACTCAGCATCAACAACATGCATAAGCTCAAACACCTTTTTCAGCTCCTCAACAAAATTTTCCGGATCCTCAGTATTGCTTGGACAAGTGAAGCTTGGAGGATTCATTCTCAAGAACTGACGGATCCTCGAAGTATCATTCTCTTCCTGTAGGTTCTCCCTCTACCGAGCTTGGTTGGTCACAACTTGACTTAACATTCTGATCACTTCCCTAAACTCAACATTAGTGACTTCCCCTTGAGGTTGCACTTCAAGTTCATTAGGTACCACTTTTTCCTCGACATTATGCCTAGCAGGACGACCTCTGACAGCTCTTTGTGGAAGCATGATCTGAAATACATGCGCAAGCACGCGTTAGAAGGAAACTTTATAGAGATTAACTCTATCGCACGAAATGAACGTGAAAGAAGTGAGATAGTTCCTAAATATCTTAGCCTCCTAATTATAGATGTGGCATGCTTCACACTGATAACTATTAATCTACAGACACGACTTCATAAACTCCCTAGGACTCTTGAACTCGATGCTCTGATACCAAGTTTGTCACACCCTGAGCCTACACCCTGGGCAGGACTGGCACTCGAGAACCATTCATGGCCCCAAGTGAACCTAGCCAAAATGGCACTCAAGTCTCAATCATCAAAACGGGAATGGAAAGACTAGGCAACTAACATCAACTACTGTCTATGAAGCCTCTAACAATTGATATAGACATCGAGACAATACCTATGACATCCTAATGACAAACTAATAAAGCAATAAAAAGGGAATCCTCTGGAAAGCAAAGAGGCTCACCAACTGACTATGAGTGCTCAACTGGATCAACGAGGCACTGGATACTGACCCTGGTTGCCTGTATCTGCGTCATAAAATGATGTAGGCCAAATGGAATCAGTACATTGAATGTACGAGCATACGAAGGGAATTCTAAATAATACATAAGCTTGAACTGGATCTGAAAGAAACAGTTACCTAAACTTTACTTAAACTTATAGATACTCAACTCAAATACAAAATTAAACAACATTAAAGATGCAGTTTATATGAAGCATTTAAAAGAGTAAAAAACAACTCAATATACATGTATAATAAAGTAACATAACTTTGTGGGAGTTTCTCTAACCGACAACCATCAATTTGAGCTATGTGATAATACAGTGTCTCGCCCACGCTGCCCGAACTGTCCTATAACATTCCGGGATATAGAACGCCTCAACTAAGTGGATCCACTAGTCTACGCTAAAAAGCACTAAGGAATCATCTAAAAGTATAACTCTTTCTATCCACGATGGTTACATGGTTTATGGAGACATTGAGTTGTTATGAACTCATCCCCACATCGGTGCTCAATACTACTCCCAAAATACTCAACTCATATGTTTTAAATGAAAAAAATCTTTCTGTTATTACACTTTAGAAGGACATTGAGTTGTTATGAACTCGTCTCCACATCGGTGCTCAATACTACTCCCAAAATACTTAACTTTTCTTGAATTTGAATTTATGGATTCAAGGTTATGAGTCATGTTTATGGAAGATTTCTAGGTGTTTAGAAGTCATTTAGAGTAGTTATAATCAATAGGAAGTGTTATTACACTTTAGAAGGACTTAAACGGGCTAACCGATGAAAAACGGGTTGGGGTAGACGGACCTTGCGCACTGCTGGCGTGCCGCGCCAGCCCCCAAAGTGCAAAGAACCCTTTTTGGCGCGCAACTGGCACTTCACCCCAGCTCTCCTAGTGCAATGGGGGAGGGGCGTTGCGCCAGCATTCCCCCAGGCGAATCTGACGAATATTTCTCTCATTTTCAGACTATTATTCGATTAATTTTGATTTTTTTCTCAATAACTCTTTATATTCAGGTACCCAATACATATACAAAAGAAACTCTAATAATTGACATTTAAACTCTCAAGAACTCCTCAATCTCAACCCAAATTCAAGAACGAAAGCAATTCAAGAATACCCATCAAGAACATTCAAACTTCCAATCTTTTTATGACAAATTCACACTGAAATAAACATGTTTGGAACGTGGGTGAACAAACCCAACGTTATGAAAGTCTCACATACCTCATAGTATTGAATCCTTGGTGAAATCTACAACCAAAATCGCAAGAACTTGACGAATCTTGAACTTTTCTTCTCGCTTCTCCTCTCGAGTTCTTTCTCCAAAAACCTAGCGTGAATTTCCAATTGTCTATACTGAAACAATTCATTTTAGACCCCTAAGTGATTACCAAAAATGAATTTAATTAATTGGGTAGTGAAAAGATGACAATACCCTTCTAACATCCGGTTTTGACTTTCCTTATCTAGGTAGCCTGACTTCAAATGGGCATATCTCCCTCATACGAACTCGAAAATGAGCAAACTCAATGGCGTTGGAAACATAATTCAAAGATATTTCCTACAGTCTCTTTTAGCACACCTGACTCATCGTGATTTAAGAGTTATGGTCATTTGAAGTTTACCCAAAGCTCCAACTTAACATAACTTTAACAAATTTCTAGATTTTTCATCCTTTCCAAAAATGACTCTTTCTAATTCTAGCACTTTCACTTAGCGAGGTGTTACAGTAATGCTCTAAACGACCAAATGAAGGCCTTAAGGCAAAAATGACCTGGAGGATCATTACAATATGTTTTCTTGCAAAAACTTTTTTTAATTTTATATTTGATGATTATGGTGATGGGGTTTACGTCAAAGAATAAAAATAGAATCGAAGTAGGGGAGAGGGTGGGGGTGGGTCTTAGGGTTGGGGCTGAAGAAGCAGAGTAAAATGATGGGGTGGGGCTGAAGAACAAGAGAACAGGGGTGAGGTGGGGTGGGCTGAATAAGAAAAGTTTTGAGAGTATTTTTCCTTTTTTTCTTTTTTATTATTAATATTATTATTATTGTTATTATTATTATTATTATTATTTCTGATAATTTTGATAATTTTTAAATAAAAATATTGCATTCACTTGCTTTAGAACGCGTGTGGTCACATATTTGTCCAACTTAGCCATTTTAATGCGACATAAGATCGGTTAATGGTCAGAGGGGTTTAAAATTAGAGTTTGATCGACTTTAAGGATTTACTTAGAAAAGTGAGGAGTAGAAGGGTTCATTTGACAAACAGAGCCAAGTGCAGAGGCCTCCCAGGTCATTCCACCTTATATAAAATATTGGAGATGATTTATTGCCATACAAATATATATATATATAATTTATTTTCCAATTAGTTTAATTAAAACCACTTCAAATTTACAGTGTTAATAATATTTGTAAATATTTATTCTTTTACACTTAATGAGATGATTTTGCAAAAAAATACCTAGTGACGAAAACTATAGAGAAATCCTTTGGAGTTCGGGGCTGAACTTAAAGAAAACCTATGTTTGTTCATTGGAGAAACTACTGCCTCTTTCTATTCTTTTTTTCCTAAGTTAGGAGAATGAGGGTTTTAGGTAGTTTCTAACTAGTTTACTAAGTTTAGACTCAGTAAACGACGTAGTTTAAGAATTAACCAACATATTTTAAGTACCAAACACATAGGGTAAAAGAACAATGTGACCCTGACTTAAATGTTTCCGAAGTGACTTCAAGAGGGGCTTCACGGGTCGTCATGATCACCACGACCAGTCTAGCAGGTTTTGAAGATGCCCTACCAGACAAGGCTTCGCTTAATGAGCATAACATTTTAATCCAAGCTTGGAATTAGGAACACTCGGTGGTTTTCGAAAGACGACTAAAAAATCTATAATTTGATAGGTCATGGTCTACCTAATTCATTTTGTGCTGAAAGATATAGTCATTTGAAGTTGACCAAAAACTCAAAACCCGACAAACCTCTTTCACATACAACTTCACACTCTGTGTGAAGCTTAACGAACCATCTAGGCGTCTTTGGTACTTCACAGTGGACTTGGGGGTGCAACCTCACTTAAAACTGAAGAGGTGACCTTTAAGAGGGGCTTGATGAGCCGTCTAATGCATGATGGCCCATCTAGTGGGTCGTCATGCTGCCCTACCCTTCCCTGCCCGACAGGGCTTCACTAAAATGAGCTTAACATTTTACTCCATGCTCAGTATTAGGAACACTTGGTGACGTTGGAAATATAACTCAAAGACCTTTAATGTGATAGGTCATGGGCCACCTAAATCATTTTGTGGTAAAAGATATAATCATTTGAAGTTGACCTAAACCTCAAAGTCTGGCAAGTCTCTTTCACGAGCCAGTTCACGGGTCGTGTGAAGCTCCACGGATAGTCTAGTGGTTCGTGGTCCTTCACGCTAGCCATGGTGGTTCTGTGTCCCCTTGACAAGCGACTTCACAGCCTGTGTGGAGCTCCACAGACCGTCTAGTGGTCCGAGGTCTTTCACCTTTTGTTGGGTGCACAACCACAAGTAGAGTGACAAGCCGTGGCCCTCTTCATAGCCTGTGGACTCATCCGTGATTTGCCCTGTTCTATTGTTCAATCTTTGTTTAGATATTTGAGGTGTTACAACAAAGACTACCCAAATTATTCACCACGGAAAATCTGTTTAAAATCGCCTCTAAGGGTTTTCCAAAACTCAAAATGGAGAAAAATGAGGTAAACCACCGAAGTTTTAGTCAAAAATCCCTGTCTGATATAGCAAAAGTGACTTAGGTTCACTTTTAAAAACAAAGCTAAAACGAGCCCTGGCTCACAAAAGCAAACCCCAGATAAAATGTGACTCTCTCTTTTGTGAACCAACCTTCACTTATGCAAAGGTTGAGAAAGCGAGCAATTTTGCGCGAACATGATGGTCAGATAACTTGACCCCTTGCGGATGCTAGATGGCCTTCGTTAATGGGAAGTTTACGAAAGAGATGACCCATTATGAAATCCAGGCATAACTGACATTTAAAAATTCAGCCTAATCTCTAATCGCCGAATGGACCCTCGAGATTCGTTCGGAACACATTACACATATGCAACTTCACCAAACTTGACATTTCAGACTTAATGGAACAATCAAAATAGGAATCCGAGGTTTTCTTGACCCAAAAGTCGCAATGAACAAACATAACACCTAAAAAGTCCAAAACAAGCTTGAGACCTCTGAAAATTCAACCAAAAACTCCTTTAGGCCTAAAATCATCCCTCTATCCAAAGGAACTACGAAAATCTAATGCGAGCATCTGAACCACAAATGTTGACTAAAGTCAACCCAAAGACTAAAATTTCACAAATTTCCAACTTAGGACCTCAAATCCATGAAAAGACTATGAATCTGAAACCGACGACTCTCTTGGACTAATTTACATATTTCAGGACTATTGGATTTAACAGAAATCAATTCCAGGACTATTGGAATTAATAGAAACCAATTCTGAGACCTGAAACTCTAAAAGACACCGAAAATCACGTTTAAGAAACTTAGCCTTTTGAATTCAACATGTTTCATAACTCACATCTATTTAATCATAATTCAAAACCGAATTCAAAATCCAATCAGAAATTACCAGGGGTCGATA
>JAJOOS010002974.1:0-25764 GCA_029582725.1 Solanum chiquidenum | reverse complement strand
GCGATGTTGTCTGCTACAAACATATCAACAACTTATTGTTGTGATTTTTTAACACTATTAGTACAATCTAATATATTCTAATAGAGGTTAAAGAAAAGAGTGAAAATTGGGATGACTTTTACTTACCTGATGCAAAGTGACAGGTAAGCTGAAAATTGGTATAGTAATAGTTTGCTTGTTTTTTTGGGTATGAATAACTATTAGTGACAGTTATTCTCCTGGACAGTGTTTTTGTTAGTCACATGTTATTTTCTCTTGATTTTATAATATTTTTATGTTTTAAAAATTGATTATATTGGTGTTGGATAGAGCATAAAAAAAACCGGGGAAAACAAACTGACACTTAAATGGGGCAGGGCAGGGTTTAGCGGGGTCTTATTGATATATTCGTGCATTCTATGACATTATTTATCCTCTTTTGAAGGTGTTGAAAATGAAGTAAGGGAAGAAGATAGCAGTGAAGACAAACTTGACCTTAAAGAAGATTTTTGAACTGTTGATAGTTTTAATATTCATTTTTCTATAAAATAATTGTGTTTCTTATCGTAACTCTTTAATCATGTAAAACGTAACTACTCATTTGGGTTTAAACATTTAGCTTTTAGGGGTATATTTTTACGATAGCTCTTGCTGGAGATTTGAATTTGCGAATGTGTATGGCAATTTTTGGATGGACAAATTATATAATTTTTATTCTAATATGATTTATTAAAGATTGCTATTTCATCTACACCGTAGCAATAGGTATAGGAAACTGTTGCAATAGGTAATGCCAAAAATTCCCATAGATAATGTAACTGCCACAATAGATAATAAAAATCGTTGCGACAGATCATATGAATGTATTGTGGAATAAACTCTATGGCGGCAGTTTGAAACCGTTGTACTTACAAACTATTTCCATTGCAACAGAAGGAAGAATAACCGTTTCCATAGACGGCCCTATGGCAACGCATTGTAACCACCAACCGTTGCCATAGCCACGCGAGCAGATGCAACACATGTGTAACCGTTGCGATAGCCCTATGGCAACGATTGTACTATCTATTGCAACGGTTTTTGATGCGTTGCCGTAGGCCTATTTTCCAGTAGTGGATCATGACCATTTGATGTTATCCTTCACACCAAACGATCCCTAACTGATTTCCACATTAACAAGCCAACTCATCATGTGCTTATAACTAATCAGCTAATCAATCACCTTATCTTTCATTACAGAATAAGCAATAGGGAAATAAGGTATATATCAGACAAGCATATGAATATTTAAGTGTATCGAAACAAGAATAGTATATACAAACTTACTTAAAGTAGAAATAGGAATAGAAATATTATATAAAATCCTACTTGAAAAAGAATTATAATGTAGTGTCCTAGTTGGAAAAGAAGTGTAATGAAATGTCTAAAAATAGGGTCATGATATAATAATATATATACACAATTTAATAATATCTTTCTCTAATATTTTCTCACATGGTATCGGTGCCTCTACGATCTTCGTAAAGAATAAAAAAAAGCTTTCGCAGCCGACAAGCGATTATAACTTATATAGCTATCCATCAAGCCAATGATTATGTTATCAAAAGTTGAGGCAATACTATATGCATGAAAAATAATCATGCCGAGAAGAACTGATTGAGAAGCATCTGGGACAAAGAAAGTAGCACCATGCATCATACCGGTGTCTACTTTCTCATATCTGATTTGTGTAGCACCATGCCATATTTCCGCTGACTATTTTCTCATATCCAATTTGCGTAGCACTGTGCATCTTTCTAGTGACTACTTTCTCATATCTGATTTGTGTATCACTGTGCATCTTTTCGGTGACTACTTTTTCATATTTGATTTGCATAACATCATGCATATTTTCAGTGACTACTTTCTCATATCTAATTTGTGTAGCATCATGTATCTTTTAAGACTACTTTTTCATATCTAATTTGCGTAATATGTGTTCCTTTCCAGTGACTCCTAAGATATGACTTACGTATTTTATTTTTTTGTCAATGTTGTGCAAAATTCAACACCACCTCAAGGCCCAGCAACCTCTGAAGACCGAAGCCCAACCAGCGTCGCCGATCGCAATCCCTCACACATGCTAGATCTAGAGTTTCAAAAATCGTAGCGGTGTGTAAGTCTGAACAACCAATTTTTCAATGAATTTCTTGCTCAATATTGATAGTCTCTTGATTTTATGATGTTTCAAGCACTTTCCAACGATCATTGCAATGTTATCAACATTTTTGAGTTTTCCAGTATTGTTCTCTGTTTTAGATTTACTTTTTTCAAAATAAGGGTATATCCAGATATTTAGGTTGGATACATTGATATTTTCCCTCTTGTGGCTAAAATAATATATGTCCGTCTTTTATATCTCTAGTTGTCATCTATCATTGGCCTTTTAATCAGTTAGACATTAAGAATGTTTTTCTTCAATCTCTCTACGATGATCTCAAGGAAGTTTGATGAGTCCGAGATTTGGACTCATTTAGAGATTTATTTTGATAGTTTTAGTGTCCTGAAATGCCTAATTTATGCTATAAATTGATGTAAAATCCTTGATTTTCAGGTATGTGGACTAAGGAGCAAATCAAGGACACTAATAGGAAAAAAGGAACAAAACAAGCTGAAGAAGTGGAGAAAACCAATCCTGGTGATCACCACGACCACTCGGCGAACCGCCGAGTGACTCTTCAGACCGCCTAAAGTTCCAGTGTGCCAGCCCTGAGGGGAAGAATCAAGTTGGCGACAGAAATGGGAAGTCGGCGGATCGTCGATCGGTTCCGCGACAACAAATTGGATCGCCCAAAGTTACAGGACCTGAGATGCTGAAGGCCAATGCAAAATGGTGATGGAATAGGACACTTGGCGGATCTCCGATCGGTTCGGCGAGGCGCGACTTAATCCGCCGAGTGGACTTTCAGGCTTAATTTTGGGAAACTATAAATTGAATTTTAAATGTAATGTTGAGGAGTTCTCTCCCAGATATTACAATTCCCAAAGTAGAATTAGAGTTTTCTTTAGATTTTTGAGTTCAAATTGTACAATTTTGGAGGATTTGGAGAGTGGGTTTTTGAATTTAACCTTTGGAAAATATTGTAAAGGCTTGGAGACTATTACCCAGCTGATGGATAATCTAGTTGGTAATTGTTTTTATATTTTTATAATGTTTAGCTAAAACCCCAATTATTTGGGTGTGATTATGGGTTGAATTAGCTTATGGGTATTGATTATTACTAATTTAAATGCTATATTGAAGTGGGTTTAATCAGTAGGTGTGTTTTAATCTATGAATTGTATTTGCAAATGCATTTCTAACTTCGAGTTCTTAGCTTGCTTGAGAAAGAGGTTTTTGAACCAAAGATTTTGATTAATGGTTTGTAGGTATTGGGTTGATGTGGGTTCAGCTCGAAAGAGTGAATCCTAAATCGAATCCTACCTATCTTGCTCGAGAGAGAGGATGTATTAAGGTTGTGGGCTGTTCATTTTTGTTAAGTTTGTTGATGTTCGAGAGAAATCACTTGAATCGAAGTAGTTGTTTGAGAGAAAGCTATTTCAATTATAGCCCAGCTTACCTACTGATATTTAGCTATTCATTAGTAGTTTCAATTACCCATATAGCGAAATTTGTCTATAATCGATCACATCCTTAGAATTCCTCTTTATATTGTTATTTCATTGTTGTTTGATTGCATCGTAGCTGATAATTGCAAACCAAAACCCCTCATCTGACATTTGTGTCACCCCCTTTAGATTTGTTTACATGTCTTTTTCGATAATTTCTATTCCTATAACTATTTAGACCATATTTGTACTTCATAACTAAATTTGAGCAAGTACCGCTCCCTATGGGTTCGACCCCAACTCTTCGTTGGATTTTATACTACTTAACGATCGTTTCCAACTCTTCGTTGGATGAGGTATGCTTGAAACGTTAATCAAAATGGCACCACTGCCGGGGAGTGGTGTTGTTTGAAATTCTTTTATTGAAGTTGAATTGTGATCTTTTTGGTTGTAGTTGAATCGACTTACTTTAGTTTTTGTTTTGTGTTGCTTATGTTAAACAAAGGAAGAGATGAGCGTAAATGGGAGTAATGGTAGTCAAGTGGGCCACCAAGACGATATTGGGAACCTCAATGATGTAAATGACCCAATACCATTGGGTGGTGTGGGTGCTATACGCTACCTCCAATTAAAAGGAATGTCATCTTCCACGTTACAAGCACAATGCTACAACTCCTCCAAATGAAGGGATTATATGGAGGGTTGGCTCACGAATACCCACATGAGCATATTCAGAACTTCGTGAACGCTTGTGGTCCGTTCTCATTCAAGAACGTATCACAAGAATCAGGCCGTCTCAGGTTGTTCCTATTCTCTTTGATGGGTGAGGTTAGTAAATGGTTGGCTGAGTTGCCAAGGGATTCCATCACCTCTTGAGATAAGCTTACTACAACATTCCACGTGATATTCTTTCCTCCGTCAAGGATGATGATGATTAGGGATAGTATCCAAGGTTTTAAATGCTTGGAAGGTGAACCTATCCATGAGACGTGGCTGAGGTTTAAGAAATTGGTACTTCAATGTCCAACACACGGGCTGCCAAATCATATATTGCAGCAGTACTTCAATAGGAGCCTCAACTCGATGAACAAAAGAGTTGCTAATCAACTTGTTCCCGGTGGCATAATGCAACATCCCTATGAAGTAGCGTCTAAACTTCTTGATGGCATGACCAAGATCAATAGGGCATAGTCCACTCGTGAAGACCAAGTCTCTCCTCTCACTTTTAGAATGACAAAAGAACATATCGAAAAGGATCAAGAGAGAGACCAACACATGGACAAAATGATGACCCAACTGGATCTATTAGCGAAAATGTGATGGGCAGTGGTATGAAGAGTGTTAATGCTATGGGTGTTGGTGAAGGGAACCCCGAAGAAGCTCATTTTGAAGAGTTGTACAATAAGGATGTGAACTTCCTAGCTAATCAGGGTGGAGGTTATCGTTCAAACTATCTAAGGCCGGGTGGAAATCCAGGTTGGAATAGAGATGAGGGATGGAGAGATCGTGACAGAGAATGGCGTGATCGTACCACCACTTGGAAGGAAATAAAGGGTGAAAAGGACAGGTACATCCCACCCCATGAGCGACAAAAGCCCAAGGAGTCTGAAAATGTCTGTACATAAGACATGCTCTCACGTATTCTCAAAGAAGTAGAAGGGTCGGACAAAGTGTTGAAAGAGATGAAGGAGGATGTCTTTACACTTAATCAGACGATCACCTCCCATTCCGTGTCAATCAAGCAGTTGGAGACCCAAATGGGTCAAATTTCTTCTCATTTAAATCCAATGCCAAGAGGGGGACTACCATGTGATACCTTGGCAAACCCAAAGAATGATCCGTAAATTGGTATTTTCGTTGTGCCATGACGTTTACTAAGGCGCTTCTTGGGAGGCAACCCAAGTTTTTAATGTTTTAGTTTTTTATTTTGAATAACGGGTGTTGATTGTGCAGGTTGAAAAGTGAAAAGTATTGGAAAATGGGTAGTTTGGTGAGCCAAAGTTCAGTCGGCGAGCCCCGACTTGGACCGCCATTGGAACCACCAAGCTTGAAGAGGAACTCTGTAAAAATCGGCGGGACATATGCTCAATCGGTGACTCACCGAACAGGTCGGCGAGCCTGACTTTGTCCGCCGTTTGAACCCCCAAATTGATGGGAATCTTGTAAAACACGGCGAGGTAAATTACCACTCGGCGAATTGTCGAGTGGTTTGGTGATCACGACTTACTCCACCGAAGGGAGCGCAAACTGAAAGGTTTTAAAGGCCAAACGGTTTAAAATTTCAAAATCATTCAACTTCTCCCATTTTAAATTGCGTATTCTCACTTCCCACTTTAGATTTTGCTTATTTCCTTGTTCTTGCCCGCTTTTTGTGTGAAATCATTGCTCGGAATTGTGGAACTTTGCCACCTAGCTATTCAAAATTAAAATTCAGCATAAAGGTTGGTTTTCCAAACTCGTACTTGAAATTTGTTGTTGAAATCAAATGCAATAGGTAAAATTATTGTTGTTTTGTGTTGGGTAATTGTTATAACCGTGTTTAAGTGTTGGTTCGCCTATAATGAATTAAAATGTGTGCCAAAGTCCTTTAAATTGATTGATTCCCGTGTTCGTGCTTGTAAAATCAAGTCTAAATTATTGGGTTGCGGTATATTTGTGTTGGGTCTAGTGGGGTAAAGTCTAAGTAACCTTGAACTGTGCTAAATGACATAATTTTCCCAATGATGGACCGTTTTATGTCATTCTTAAGGACAAAAGTCGTCAAATGGCCAATTTTGGCTAAATCGGGGGAAGTATGAGTACCCTGAGGGCATGGGTAGTATGGGTCTAGTGTTAATTGAATGGTGTTTGTGTTTAAGTTTGAATTCAGGGGCTGCGGGCTTGATTTTGATAAATGGGTAGAAAACTGGCTCGTTGGGCCATTTAGCGAGCTAAGTCGAGATCGCCGAGTGGTTCGGCGGTTCACTAAAGTCCCCCTCAAATCGCCCTTAATTTCCAATTTTGGTTGAGTTTGTTCTGTAACTTTCGGCGAGATACCTGAGCTCGTCGAGTTCACTCGGCGACTCACCGAAAGGTCTTCTTGATCACCCTTTCTGCGCCCCTAACCACTAAAATACATTGTAACTTTCGTCGAGCTACTTCTAGCTCACCGATTGGTGTCGGTGATTCTTCAAATGGCCCTAAACATCGCCGACCTTTCTTTATTCTAGAAAAAATTTACGCTGGTACTTTTAGCGATCCCGATTTGGCTCGCCAAAGTGACTCGACGAGCCTTTTTGCAACTAAATTTTTTCATTTTTCTTGAAATTTTTCTAACATTTTTCTATGTGGTTTGCAGGAATGGCTAGAACAAACTTGAATGATAGTGGCATGTGGCCTTGAAAGCGGGCACAAGGGATCGTAATAAATGAGGAAACAGTTGCTTCTAATGCCAGGGGCAAGAAGTTACCTCTAAAGGGAGGCAAGGGAAATGGCAAGCCGCCTATAGCGGAGACACCGGAGTACAACTCCGGCAGTGAGGAACAGTCCTACGATTCTCAGGCTTCATTCTCTGAGCCTGAGGGCAATCAGTTATTGCATGCCCGACGAGCAGAATTCTTTCCAAAGCTCATCATGATCCATCTAGGATTCCAGAGCCGACCCCTCCAGCTTCAGATTCAGTGCCTTATCTAGCACAGACGGTGGTTCCGGCACCACCAGTACAGGGTCCCCCTCCCTGGTTACTGAACTGGTTAAAAGCCAAGGGATCAAGGACAATCTTGGAGGAGAAGAGATTATCCACAGATGGTGTAGTGGACAGGCATCCAACAATGTGGGACACTCTCCGGTTCCACAGATTCGAGGCCTTCACCAGGTCCCATGGCCCATACATTCCTACATGGGTTCAAGAGTTCTATGTTGCCTATAGTGACCTGGTGCCTCAGGGGAAGAAGAAAACTAGTGCCTTCAGGCCAGTGGACTTTGTGATGGTCCGAGGGAGAAAAGTTGGATGCAACAATGATTATATCAATACTGTCTTTGAGAGGGCTACAAATTTCATGCACGAATACCAGGGTATGATTACTACAAAGACTCTGAATGACCTGAAGGTTTGGCTAGCCCCCCTGATTACTGACACCACCCTTAGGTGGATTGAGGCCGGAATGCCTATCGAGAAGAAGGACTTAAATATAGCTACTAGATACTAGTTTAGGTTCATCCGCAACACGATCATGCCATCGAAGAATGAGTCCATTCTCCGCCACCCGAAGGCAGCCTGCCTTAGATCTATCATAGCTAGGAAGCGGCTTAATTTGGGATTAATCATCGAGCAGGAGATGGCCATGAGGGCCAAGCAGAGCCAGACATCTCTCTCCTTTCCAGTGCTGATCACAGAGTTATGTCATCAAGCCGGCTTCCCTCGTGATGAGAAGAGATATGTCGAGGTTACACCTATGTCTTCTACCGACATCCGGTGCATAGAGGCCGAGTACACACGGGATGAGGCTGATAGGAGGAGAGCAGCTCCGATGGACACATCCCTAGAGGTTGATATCGATACACTACCTGTAGAGGCAGTCTTGCCTACTCCGGCCTCTAGGACTTTAACTACTTATAGCTCAGCTCCTTCCGACATTCCTGGCTCTTCTGTTGCTTCCTCGCCTCCTAGATCTGTTGTTGGTACTATTGCCTCCAGGCCTCCAATCACCCAGGGCATGCTGCTCAAGATGGGGCACCTAGCCCATTCAGCTGACGTGCGTTCTTCCTGGCTAGAGGCAAAGGTTTCCCAGATGATTAAGAGAGTTATTACTGCTGCACTGACACCACTCAAGGCTTCTGTTGATTCCCTCACAACGAGAGTTAAGGTTTGTGAGAAGGGGCAAGGTTCTACTGATGCGGTGACGACTTTGAAAGCTGATGTTTTTGAGCTGAGAAAGGATGTGGACCATCTGAAGTCCATAGATTTTACTTTGCTATTTGGGACGGTGGAGATTTCAGATGATCCGATGTTGATGTTCCAGCTTGTGCTGAGGTGCCTCTGACTACTACTGGAGATGAGATTAGGGCTGATGTTTCTACTGCTGAGTCTGAGACCGAGACGGATGAGGAGCAGCTTGGTGAGCGTGAGGAGATTGTTTATGAGGACCTGGTGGACCTAGAGGGTGCCATGTTTGAGACAGCTAGACAGACATCCTTGAGAGATACTTCTATGGCAGGCTCCAGTGGAGCCAAGGCTGATGAGATACCAGTCACTGATGCCCAGACAGATGGAGTGGTTGAGATGCAAACTTCACCCAGGCTTAGCCTGGTAGGATGATTTTTCCCCTCCCTCTATGTTACTTTTTATACATTGTTTCTGTTTTTGTTGCATTTGAGGACAACATATTATTTTTGTTCGGTGGGGTGAGGTATTTCCATACCTACCTCTTGTGATTGTTTTGTGAATATTGGGATTATTTGTCTTATTGATATATATATATATATATATCTTGGTTGTTGAATTGTGTTGTGAATGTTTTAGCTTGTGGCCCATTGTTTTGAATAAAAATGGTTTTGAACCTAATTTTAAAATTTTGCCACCTCTTTTGTGTGTGATTATGGTTGTTCTTAAGCGAATATGAGTGTCAGTTGTGATCGATACCGATGACTCGAATAGTGCTCTTAATTGAATGAAATGAATGTGCAGCTACGATGAGGTAAAGGAAGTTGCATAGACAATATGTGAACTTTTAGCATCTTGTTGTGACTAGTTAGTTATCGAATGAACATTGCACACTAGCTAGAAAGTGTGGAGTCTTGTTTGATATTGGTATCAATGCCTTGTGTGATGAGATTACTTTGAATATTGTGTGTGATGACACTTAGAATTTACCCCGTTGGTCCGGTTAATTGAGTGATGCAAGCACTTGAAATGATCTTAGGCAAGAATTTTGAAGAGAGGACCAATTTGACAATAAACCTTTTTTGTGGCCAACCTTGTGAGATGTGTGAACCTTGCTTGGCATTTTTTCAGTCATACTCCTTTTTCTTGGAAGAAACTTGAGAAATTGTGACCTCTCTTTGTCCATTCACCCATAACTTTCATGAAGTATGGTTTTTTTGAATAGCCAACTTAGGCTAAAATCCTAAGTTGGGGGTGTAGTGAAAAGAGAAGGAAAGTCAAGAAGTGTGAGAAATCCCCCTTTGTGTGATTGTTTTGAAAAATATGGAACCCCTCCATGTAAAAAAAAAAAGAGAAAAGAGAAAAGGAAATGAAAAAGAAGAAAGAAAAGAAAAAGACAGAAAAAGTAGTGAATATTGCGAAAGAAATGGGGTATCCGGTGGTTCATATGAAGTTGAATAATGGGGTGAATTTTGAGCATGTTTGAAATGATAAAGAAAAGGAGGAAAGTGATGGCAGACCATACTTCATGAAGGTAGAAGCCACTAAGCATAAATGACCATACCTTTACACTCAGCCCCGTTAAAAGCCTTGAAGACCTTTGTGATCTTGAGTGAGCTGAAACAAATGTTGATTGGAAAATAAGGGCAAACCTATGGGTGAAGTCATGCATGTGTTCATCTTTGTGAGTGTGAGAGTTGTATGTGATTTCAGGACTTTAAATTGTTGAGAAAGTTTGTGTGAATATGGAATCATCTTTGTTGTGAGGGTATTTGAGTACCTTTGTTGAGCTTGAACTTGCATTTGAAGCAAGTATTGTGAACTTGAGCATCTTTGATAATGGTGAGTCACAATTTGAATCTTTTAGAGCACAATTGATCATTGTATGAGTAATTTGAACCTTGTTGTGTGCATTTATGTTGAGTCTTATGTAGCACTATTTGTAGACATCCTTACTGAAATGATGATCTTGAGTTTTACTTGAGGACAAGCAAAATTTTAAGTTGGGGGTTTTGATGAGTCTGAGATTTGGACTCATTTAGAGATTTGTTTTGATAATTTATTGTTCTCAAATGCCTAATGTGTGCTATAAACTGATGTTAAAGCCTTGATTTTTAGGTATGTGGACTAAGGAGCAAAGCAAGGACACCAACAGGCAAAAAGGAACAAACCAAGCTGAAGAAGTGGAGAAAAGCAATCCTGGTGATCGCCAAGACCACTCGGTGAAACGCCGAGTGGCTCTTCAGATCGCCTAAAGTTCCAGTGTGCCATCCCTGAGGGGAAGAACCAAGTTGGCGACAGAAATAGAAAGTCGGAGGATCATCGATCGGTTCCGCGATAAGAAATTGGATCGCCCAAATTTACAGGACCTGAGATGTTGAAAGCCAATGCAAAATGGTGATGGAATAGGACACGTGGCGGATCTCCGATAGGTTCGATAAGGCGCGACTTAATCCGTCGAGTGGACTTTCAGGCTTAATTTTGGGAAACTATAAATTGGATTTTAAATGTAATGTTGAGGAGTTCTCTCCCAGATATTACAATTCCCATTCTAAAATTAGAGTTTTCTCTAGATTTTTGAGTTCGAATTGTACAATTTTGGAGGATTTGGAAAGTGGGTTTTTGAATTTAACCTTTGGAAAACATTGTAAAGGCTTGGAGACTATTACCTAGGTGATGGATAATCTAGTTGGTAATTGTTTTTATCTTTTTATAATGTTTAGCTAAAACCCCAATTTTGTGGGTGTGATTATGGGTTGAATTAGCTTATGGGTATTGATTATTACTATTTAAATGTTATATTGAAGTGGGTTTAATCATTAGCTGTATTTTAATCTATGAATTGTAGTTGCAAATGCATTTCTAACTTCGAGTTCTTAGCTTGCTTGAGAAAGAGGTTTTTGAACCAAAGATTTTGATTAATGGTTTGTAGGTATTGGGTTGATGTGGGTTCAGCTCGAAAGAGTGAATCCTAAATCGAATCCTACCCATCTTGCTCGAGAGAGAGGTTGTATTAAGGTTGTGGGTTGTTATTATTTGTTATGCTTGTTGATGTTCGAGAGAAATCACTTGAATCGAAGTAGTTGTTCGAGATAAAGCTATTTCAATCATAGCCCAGCTTACCTACTGACATTTAGCTATTCATTAGTAGTTTCAATTACCCATATAGAGAAATTTGTCTATAATAGATCACATCTCGAGAATTCCTCTTTATATTGTTAATTCATTGTTGTTTGATTGCGTCGTAGCTGATAATTGCAAACCAAAACCCCGCATATGACATTTGTGTCACCCCCTTTAGACTTGTTTACATGTCTTTTTCGATAATTTCTATTCCTATAACTATTTAGACCATATTTGTACTTCATAACTGAATTTGAACACGTACTGCTCCCTGTGGGTTCGACCCAAACTCTTTGTTGGGTTTTATACTGCTTAACGATCATTTGCATCTAGAATCAGATGAGGTGTGCTTGAAACGTTAATCAAAGTTCATATGAAATAACCACCTAATTTTACTGCTCAAGGAGAGTCTAGTAGCTTGTATATCAATTGTTCAAGCCACTCTATGATCTTAAATATTCTTCTCTATAATCTTACCAATATTCTTCACATAAGAAAAACAAAGTGAGGAAATAATTTGCGGATCATCCATTGTAAAGGAGTTTTTTATTAAAAAAAATTCATTGTTCGAAGTGAATAATGTTTGATCATATATGTGTAGATGTCGTAACTTAACCATCTCACAAATGATATCCAGTACTAATACTTGTCCTTTAACTCCTTGAACTGTCATTGTTTCAAGGTTCAAAAGATTAACTGAGAGTGATAATAAATCTTCAATTGACTGAAAAGCAAGATAATGGCTAATTCTTGTCCTCAATATTGAGGAATACACATTTTCCCGTTTCAGAAAAAAACTTTGTAGGAAAGAATTGTTAGAGTGTATTAAAGTGTAACATTGGTTGGGGAATGGACTAGTGGTCTACTGATATGGACTTGGGCAATCCTCCCCTAATAAGCTAAATTTATGAGTTAACTTGGGTTTAGGTTCCATCTTTTTACATGGTATCAGAGTCAGGTCCTTCTTTGTTTGAATTCTAGTACACGCTCCAGTTAGGCCTCGACGTGAAGGAATGTGTTAAACTTCTCGAGCTTAGTTTTGGAAGTTAAGCAGAATCATTCATGGGTTCGGCATGACTCAAAGTGGAGATGATCATTATGTGTCGTATCAACATTAGGTGTATTATAGTATTTGAATATCATAAAGTTATGATAATCGAAGGAATTGAGGATTACCCTTAATGTTGAACTTTAGAAAATTAACTATAGATTTGAATGGATTTTTGGGTCTACGCTAGACATATAGTAATATAGGTGTTTATAGACTCGTTTAACTACAAATATTGTATACTTGATAGATTGGAAACATTATGAGACATTGAGGAGAGGAAAATCATTGAATAATTAGCTTGCTTGACTTTAGCTCTTCGGTGAAGGTAGGTTATGATTTATTCTATGTGATAGATAGAATCTTAATAGCGATTGATATTCATTGAGTGATATTATGAAGTTTTCTATGTACTTGGTTATTGTGATTAGGATAACTCATGCGTTGTTGTGATTGTTCTATAATCCCAAGACCGTGAAATCCATAATCTTGAACTTGTTCTATTAAAGTGATGCCTTGAATATAGAAGGCTTAGTTAAATATTATTAAGGAAGTGGAAAGAAATGATACAGAATGACAAATGAATTAAATATATGGTTGGATCGGGTGCCACGAGCCGGCACGATATATTTTGATCAGGTGCCACAAGTTGGCACGATATATTTTGATCATGTGCCACAAGTTGGCACAATATATTTGGATCGGGTACCACGAGCCGGCATAATATATTTGGATCGGGTGCCACGAGCCGGCACAATATATTGGATCAAGTGTCACATTTCGACACGGTATTATTAGATCAGGTGTCACGTTCCGACATGATAACATTAAAAAAAAACATATTAAATTAACTTTATGTACTCAATCTCAAAGAACGCATTTCCCAAATGAGTGTGGTGTGGAGGCATGAGCCCTCATGTGTATGTGTTAGATATTGTGATTGATTACGTACTTGCTTCAGTAATGTTGTCACTTGTTTATGTTGTTTGTTGCTTTCCACCTGCTAAGTGCTATAGTTGATTTCATACTATTACTTTATGCATATTAGTTTCTATTTGAGTCGATCGATGATATTTACTCAGTCATGTTGCCTTGTACTGATCCCTACTTGTATTTTTGTTCTTCGTTTTCCTTTTGTGGAGTGCAGTAAGTGTATCAGTAAATTTGACTCTCCCTCAGCTATCGCTAGTCTCCAAACTATCAGGTTCCAGGGTGAGTTATTCATTTAAACTCGTGTTTGATTCTCTCGGTTATGGCATGATGTCCTTAGTTTTTGGACACAAACTACTTTATTCATTTATTTTGGTGTCTTTGATACTCGTAGACTTAGTATTTGGAGATTAGATGTCCTTGATGTGATGACTTTCACGTTTTGGGAAATGATATTTAATAGACTTCAGTGGATTTGGGTTTCTTATATTAATAAGATTTGAGCTTCTGCGGTATAGTTGTATATCGTAAGTGGAACAAGTAATATAAGTTAGGGTTGAATTCATTGGTTAGCCCACCTAGGAGGTTAAGTGTGGGTGTCACTCATGACTCATTTTGGGTCGTGACAAACTTGGTATCAGAGCTTTAGGTTTAGTGATCTCATCACACAAGGACAAGTCTAGTAGAGTCTTGTATAACGGTAAGGGGACGCCTTTAATTTTCTTTGAGAGGCTATAGGACTTTAAGAAAACTCTTCTCCTTCTTTCTTTCGTGCTATTACTTGAACCCAATTGGTATCTAAGTGATACAAATTGGTACCTTTCCTCCATCACTCTATTTCACATATGGTCAGAACTAGAGAAACATAAGTGGTAACACCAACACTAGCAAGAGAGGATGCGTCCTTAGAAACAGATATGTTTCCCCGATTCACTGTGGACATATAATGACTATTGACCAGCATAATCTTTTTATTAAGTTCTTAAAGTTGAAATCCCTATTCTTCATCGGTACTGAATACAAAGATGCTTATGATTTCCTTGTTGATTGTCATGATCTGCTTCATAAGATGGATATAGTGGCAAGGTTTGGTGTCGAGTTTGTGACATACCAATTTTGGGGAGATACCAAAATGTGGTGGTGATCTCATGTTGAGTGCAAACCAGTAAAGGCACTACTTATGATTTAGACAACATTTTCTAGCTTCTTCATGAAAAAGTATATACCCTCGACTTTGAGGGATATGAGGAGATATGAATTCCTGAATATAGAACAACGGAAAATATTAATTGACACCTATGAGGCCAAATTTATGCTTTATCCGAATATGCGACTCAACTTTTCTTCAGTCCAAAAGTGCGGATCACTGCTTTGTGAAGGAATTGAGGCCAGATTTGCAGATTCAAGCTTATAGGTTGCTGCTACAGTAAAATATTTTCAGGAAGTGGTTGATATTTTTGATGGAGGTAAAGGGGGTGAATTCAGACAACTTTGTCAAGGTGACAACATTCAAGAAGTTTTTGAAGGGACGATTAGATAATGAACACCATTACTTTGGAAAATATAGTTAGTAAGGTTGTCCTAACACGTATGGGTTGCGAATGATAAAATTATGTTACACTACTTGAGTTCATAATCTCTACTACGATTTCATTGATTGGGTGTATATCAATGAGGGTCATGATATGACTACTACAACAGGATCAATGCTTACTTGAATATAGTTATGAATTGTGTTACATTTGTTATCAACCTGATCTAAGAAAGAATGCAAATTATTTAGGCTAGAGACAAAACAAATTTGATAATGTTTTGCAACTATTCAATGGGTAGAAATGTGTGGGCTATTTGGGTACGATCTTCTCGATAAGTATGATATGTTCTACTGATGGATCTAACAGACTTTCACGGTATGGTACTAGTGTTATGTGAAAATGAATATGTTGATTGTCAAGTGTGAATACTAACTACTTAAGGAGTTATCACTTGTATGATATGCTTAGATTATTTGATTTAGTGTTGCATTCACATTTGAGAAACTAACTAGTTTGTTACTACGGATGCTTAGGTTAAGCATTATTTTCAAGGAAAACTTTAGTGGTGAATCCTTGGTACGGTAGTAATGTATTAGGTTGTGAAGTGTATCTTGAGGATACTAATAAGGACTGGTGATTTTATCTTAAGCTGCAAGGGAGTGGATTGATACATGAATGACAAGCTTATAGGTAAAGAAAGTCCTAGTGAGTATACTTGGGTGAAGGAAATTAAAGAATTTAGTAAGAAATTGCATTTAAAATTGAGTTAGTCCTTTGGTTTGATTGATATAACTTGATTTGAGGTGTCATGTTGATGAAAAGGTTGACTTCGTGGTGATGGCAAGGGCTAACTGAGCATGATGGTAAAAAGAGTTCGTGATGGATTGTGATTGGGATGAAACTATATAATAAGGATTTGTTGGTTAAATGAATTTTGTATGGTACTAAAGACTTGTGAGTATCTGAGGTTGTGGTTTCTACTATTTGGTGAGTAACGTGGTTGTATGGAAAATTTTAAGAGATGCTGGGACACTGCTCGAATAGAATTCAAAGAAGCTAGAGTCATAATGAAAAAAAATAGTAGAATGTAGTGTGGCCTTCAGAAAGAGGTGAGAGTAAGAATATTTTCTCTGATTGCAAGGGCTAAAGAGGTATCTTCAGAGGGGTTGAGAATTGGGTTCAGAGATGCGTGGTTTTATCCGTTTTGATCTGGTTATGGTAATAGTGACACAGATTCATTAGATTGGTTAAAAACTATTGGATAAGACTTAAGAGAGGAGTGTACAGACGTTCAGCCCGAGTGTGATGATAAGTTCTTCTGTTGTTTTGAATTTAGTAATGAGTATGGTTAAATTTTTAGTGAAGGATATGGTAAGGTTGATGGAGCGGCGATCAAGGATAAGCTAAGATACATGATTTATAAAAATCTTCAAGGTATAAGCTAATGTTGATAGATAAGGGAATCAGGTTACACAGTTGGATTCACAATTCAAAATTTTCATTATAAGTCTACATTCTTGGTGATATACTTTGTCAAGGTATAAATTTGTAACGTAAGAAATGATCGATTACACCGGGTATTGAGCATTCGGAAAGAATTATGCATAGTTTAGATAGTAAAGTTTGTTACTTTTGATTGTTAAAGAACCTAAGGAAGGTTTCACTTAAAAGTGATGGTTTAGATTAAGGTAAATGGACAGAGTGGTTATGATAATTGTTAGTATTGAGAGTGTGAGCTTCAGTGGGATGATGTGAAGAGTATGTGGAGTCTGATAAATATAGTACAGGTACGATCGTATCAGACCGGTGGATTGTGAGTAGCTAAAAATCAAAGAAATGGAGTCAACTGAATGGAAACATTTGATATGGACTTTGTAGAGAAAGCATTTAGTGTTATTCAATCTTGGTTTCGTACATTCTTATATGACCACCTATTTTGTTTTGTACATGATTTGGCGTATGATCTACTAGCCACGCGTGTTTTCACTTTTGTGGGTAAATCCCTAGTGGTGGATCGGATGTATCGATTCTGCGATGTCCTTTTGGTTGGGTAGGATGTTTGGAAAAACTTTGTTATCTCAGATGACATATTTGGTATTGTCTTCGAGTGGTTTAAGTATTCCAATGGTTCTATATTTACCACCTTGCGTATGAGAATTTATAGAAGAGCTACCATGGGTATTTATAGTTGTCTGATAGTCTTAATACTCATCCAGTTGTCGAAATCATGTTTCGATTATGTGTGGTTGAATGTGGGGACCATTGGGTCTAGCTCTACCATTCTTAAGATTTATCTACAATTACAACTACTAATCTAGCACTTCGATAGTGTTGTTAGAGGTTCGGTATGCTAGGGTGTACCGCTCGATGTGTGGTTGCTTGATCATTTTCTTCTTTGGGTAAGATAAGTTTGATTCTCTTATGATGAGTACCTGGTGTCTAAAGATCAAATTTTTATAACATAAGCTCGTGGAAAGTTTATGTTGTGAGAAGAAAATATTGATAAGATCTATGACGGTTTGTGCATTATGAGTATGGTGGTTGGTTCAAGTTCACTTCTGATTATAGGCAGTATTGATTCAAGATTTTATTATGGTTATGTGAGAAAAAAATTTTCGTGATGGTTGTGTCAAGGTATTTCAGAGCATATTGCAGATGTGTGTACGATTAACTTTGGTGGTTATTGGGAATAGTTTTTACTGTTAGTTCAGTTTACATACAACAATAGTTATTGCTCGAGTATTGATATGACCCTATTTGAGGCATTGTATAGGAGGAGGTGTAGGTCTCGAATTGATTGGTTTGATGCATTTGAGCTGATACATTGGGTACTGACACTTTGAGGGAATCATTAGAGAATGTGAAATTCATTCAAGAGAAACTTCTAGCAGCTTAAAGCAGGTAGAAGGAATATGCAGACCATAAGGTTAGGGACTTGGAGTTTATGGAGGGAGAGCAAGTGTTGCTGAAAGTTTCACCCATGAAGGGTGAAGTGAAGTTTAGTAAGCAAGATAAGCTTAACCAAAGGTATATTAGGTCGTTTGAAGATCTTAAGTGTGTGCGAGAGGTGGCCTATGAATTGGCTTTTCCCAGGGTTATTAGGTGTGCACCTAGTGTTTCATGTGTCTATGTTGAAGAAATATTGGCACCGCTGCCGGGGAATTTGTCTTTAGATTAAGTTTAACTACATTACTGAACTTTAGTCAAGTATTTCCTGATTTTACATTTTGTTTTTGTTTTTGTTTTCTACGGGTCTCTACTCTAGTGTATGCTAAGTACACGGAGTCGAGGCGAACCATTGACCCCCTACGATCCAGAGTTGAGAAAAACTTTGAGAAAAATGAACAATCAAGGGGTCCATAATAATCCAATCATTGAGGAACATGAGGATATAGATAAATTGCAGCCTCCTGGAGTTGGTAAGGTGAACGCTCAAGTACTTGGTGGTAATCTAATCGGAGATGTAGAGTGGGTACAGAATCCGCCAGCACCGAGGTTGCGCTATAACTACAAGGTTGACTACAATACCGCTGAATCAGAAGGACCTATTGTTCTTCCTCCTCTACCTTCGGGGCATACATTTATGGTGACCAGCAGTCTAATGCAAATGCTTATTGCAAGAGGGTTGTTTTCTGGTCTAGCTTCGGAAGATCCACATGGTCACATGGCTAAATTGAGAAGTGTCTGTAAGAGTTGTGTGGGGTAACCAAAATTGGATATGAATGTCATAGGTTTGAGAGTCTTCCCTCTATCATTGACTGGTGATGCTGCGGTGTGGTTTTCTGAGCTTTCATACAATTCGATTCATACATGGGACCAACTGCATACGGTGTTCATGGCAAAGTATTTTCCGGTGTCTAAGAAGCTGAATTACAAGGATAAACTGAACAATTTCGTAGCACTACCTGGAGAGTTTGTAAGCAGTTCATGGGATAAGTTCACTACATTCATTAGAAGTGTTCCAAATCACCGCATAGATGATGAGTCACTAAAGGAATACTTCTACAGATGTCAGGATGATAATGGAAAGGCTGTGCTGGACACTATTGCTGGAGGATCATATGGTGAGTGCACTTTTGAGAAGATCGCTAAAAAATTAGAGAAGATTTCTCAAAATAATAAGGCATGGAGAACTAGAAAGGCGAACAATGGTCGAAACATAATTGTAGTTCAAGTTGCACCTAGCCAAGTCAATGATGATATTCGTGAAGAGATGGCTCAAATGAGGACAAAATTAGGTTTGGTACTAAAGCATGTGAGTGAAAGTGCAGAAAAGTGAATGTGGTAAACTACTTAACTAGAGCACCACCACCACCAGTTGAGGAGTGTTACTATGAGAAGGATGCATATTTGGTTAATGATCAGACGGGGGGGTTTACGAACCAACACCCAAGGTTCCAACTCAGATAATTGGCGCCAGGGTCAAGGAAACCAAGGTCGGAACTATGAAAACTACAATCAAGAGGGTAACTATGTTCGGGATGCGAACTACAATCGTGATAACAACTACAATCGGAACAACTATGGCAACATGAATGCGAGAGTTGGGCCCTATGTTCCACCTGGTAATAGTGAATATGGTAATAGAGAGGCTGGTGGTAGTATGTCACGCATTGAGGATATGATGTAAAATATGATGAAGAGGTTTGATTCAACTGATGAGAATGTGAAAGAGATGCAAAATGACTTGTCTGGAATCGGTCAAAAAGTTGATGCCCATGCAGTGTCGATCAAGCAACTTGAGAAACAGTTTAGTCAGTTGTCCACTACTGTGAACCCAGGTCAGCCTGGCATACTTCCTAGCAACATCATCCAAAATCCAAAAAATGATGGGCATTGTATGGCAGTCACTACTCGCGGAGGTAAACAAACCATTGATCCCCCTATGTTGTCTGAGGTTGAAATTGTGGTAGAAAAAGATGCGGATGAGATTGAGGTTACTTGAGAGTCAAAAAATGCTACAGAGAAGGAAACGGAGGTGACCCACAAAGTTGTCCCCATGCCTAGACCTCCACTTCCATTCCCACAGAGATTGGTGAAAAAGACCGAATAAGGAAAATACCATAGGTTCATAACTATGTTGAAACAACTTTCCATCAATGTCCCATTGATAAAAGCTTTAGAGCAAATGTCTGGGTATGCAAAATTTATGAAGGATTTGGTGACCAAAAAGAGGGTTGTCAGTTTTGAGAATGATGAGAGGTTGCAACGTTGCAGTGCTATAGATACTATGTCACTTGTCCAAAAGAAAGAGGATCCTGGAGCTTTCACTATTCCTTGTACCGTCGGGATTTTGCACTTTGCGAAAGCTTTGTGTGATTTGGGTGCTAGCATTAACTTGATGCCGTTGTCCATCTATAAAAAAGTTGGGTTTAGGATCTCCAAAGCCACTTGTGATGCGTCTACTCATGCCTGATAGAACTGTGAAGAAGCCCATTGGTGTTTTCCATGATGTTCTTATGAAAATGGAGTCATTCATTTTTCCACCATTTTTTGTGATACTTGATTGTGAGGTTGATTTGAGATTCCCATCATTTTAGGGAAACCATTTCTTTCTATTGGGTGTGCCTTAGTCGACATGGAGAGAGGACAGATGAAGTTCCGACTGAATAATGAAGAGGTAATTTTTAATTTATATAGGTCTATGAAGCAGGAAAGTGATCTTAAGTCGGTATCGGTGGTGAATCATATTCTGGAGCAAGGTTCTGAAGTGTCTATTGAAGATAGGTTAGGTGTTGATGCACTGGCAGCAGTAATGATGAATTTTGATGGTTATGGTATTGAAGACTATGATGAATTAGTTGCCGCACTTGATAGGCTCGAATCTCGGTCCAAACCAAAAAGATTGGAGTTAGATATGAAGAATCACAACTCTCCACCTGTAAAACCGTCTGTGGAAAAGCCTCTAAAACTGGAACTCAAGGCTCTACCATCCTCATTTGAGGTATGTATTCTTGGGGAAAGATGGCACTGTACCGATAATTATTGCTGCAGATTTGAGTGGGGAACAAGTAGAGGCATTGGTTTCTGTGTTGAAGAGGTTCAAGCGGGCTATTGGATGGACTATTGCGGACATTATTGGGATTCCTCCTGGCATTTGTTCTCATAAATCCAACTCATGTCGGACATCAAGCCAAGCATTGAGCACCAAAGGAGACTTAATCCCCCTATGAAAGAGGTAGTGAAAAAGGAAATTATCAAGTGGTTGGATGATGGAGTCATATATCCTATTGCAGATAGTAGTTGGGTCTATCCTGTTCAGTGTGTACCTAAGAAAGGTGGAATTACTGTGGTTCCTAATGCGAAAAATGAGCTTGTTCCGATGATGCCAGTGACTGGATGGAGAGTATGAATGGACTACCGCAAGCTAAATGCCTGGACAGAAAAAGATCACTTCTCGATGTCGTTCATGGACCAGATGGTGGATCGTCTTGCTGGTAAGGGTTGGTATTGTTTTCTGGATGGGTATTCGGGCTACAATCAAATCTCCATAGCTCCGAAAGATCAAGAGAAAACCACCTTCACTTGTCCATATGGGACTTTCACCTTCAAAAGGATGTCATTTGGGTTGTGTAATGCTCCAGCGACCTTCCAGCAGTGTATGATGTCGATATTTTCATATATGGTGGAGGACACGATTGAGGTATTTATGGATAATTTCTCTGTGGTAGGTGACTCGTTTGATGGTTATTTGATGCATCTGGCCGAGGTACTAAAACAATGTGAAGAGTGCAATCTTGTGCTTAATTGGGAAAAGTACCACTTCATGGTGAAAGAGGGTATAGTTCTGGGTCATCGGATTTCTGAGAAATGTATTGAGGTTGATAGAGCCAAAGTTGAGGTAATAGAAAATCTTCCACCACCTATCTCTGTTAAAGGTATTAGAAGTTTTCTTGGGCATGTAGGTTTTTATCGGAGGTTCATAAAAGATTTCTCTAAAATTGCACACATATTGTGCAAACTACTCGAAAAGGAGTGTAAGTTTGAATTTGATGATGCTTTTCTAAAAGCATTTGGAGAGTTGAAAGAAAGGTTAGTATCAGCACCTATCATTATTTCACAGGATTGGAGGTAACCGTGTGAAGTAATGTGTGATGTGAGTGGGGTGGCGCTTGGTGTGGTATTGGGACACAGGCGAGAGAAGATTCTTCATCCGATTTACTATGTCAGCAAAGCTCTGAATATGGCTCAAAAGAATTATACTGTGACTGAACCGAAACTCCTTGTTGTGGTTTTCGCATTCGAGAAATTTCGATCCTACTTTCTTGGTACTAAGGTCATAGGACATACCGACCATTCTGCATTGAGGTATCTGATGGCTTAAAAGGATGAAAAACCGAGATTGATAAGATGGGTATTGTTGCTGCAGGAGTTTGATTTTTAGGTGAAGGATAGAAAGGGAACAGAAAATTACGTTGCCGATCATTTGTCCAGATTAGAGGAGGAAGCTATGCTCAAGTTAGGAAATGGGGTTAATATTAATGATGCATTCCCAGATGAACAGGTATTGGCTGCTTCTTATGATCTTATCCCTTGGTTCGCAGATTTTGCTAACTACTTGGCAAGCGATTTGGTTCTATTGGATTTATCATTTCACCAAAGGAAAAAGTTTATGTGTGATGTGAAGAAGTTCTTTTAGGATGAGCCTTACTTGTTTTGTGTTTGTGCTGACGGGATTATTCACCGTTGTGTGCCCGAGGTTGAGATGATAAGTTTACTAGATGCGTGTCATTCATCGCCTGTTGGTGGGCACCATAGTGGTATTCAGACTGCTTATAAAATCTTGCAGGGTGGGTATTACTGGCCTACCATCCACCAAGATGCTCATGATTTCGCCAAGTCTTGTGATCGTTGCCAAAGAGAATGAGGAATTTCAAAGAAGTAAGAGCTCCCTATGAATCTGATATTGGTGATTGAATTAGTTGATGTCTGGAGCCTTGACTTCATGGGTCTATTTGTAAGTTCACATGGGACGAAGTATATTCTTGTTACGGTTGACTATGTATCGAAATGGGTGGAAGCAATTGCGCTTTCAAACAATGAGGGGAAGAGTGTCACCGCATTCCTGACAAAGAGTATCTTCTCCAAATTTGGTACACCTAGGGCAATAATTAGTGATAGAGGTTCTCACTTTTGTAATAAGTTGTTCAAGGCGTTGCTAGAGAAATATGGAGTTCGTAACAATATAGCTACTCCTTATCATCCGCAGTTTAGTGGGCAAGTTGAGGTGTCAAATAGAGAGATAAAGCATATCCTTCCAAAGATTGTGAACGCTAACAGAACTAATTGGTCAAGAAGTCTTGATGATGCTCTATGGGCGTATCACACCGCATTCAAGACTCCCATAGGAATGTCCCCATACTAATTTGTATATGGGAAGTCATGTCACTTGCCTGTAGAGCTAGAGCATAAAGCAATGTGGGCACTAAAGAAGTTGAATTTGGATTGGGGAGCCGCATCGAGTCAAAGACTAAAGGACATGAATGAGCTTGATGAGTTTCGCCTAAAAGCATATGAGAGTTCAGCCTTGTACAAGGAGAAGATGAAAAAGTACCATGATCAAAAGATGGACAAGCGTGAATTTGTTGTGGGTGATCTGGTGCTCTTATTCAACTCAAGGTTGCACTTGTTTCCTAGCAAGCTCAAGTCCAAGTGGACCGGGCATTTCAGAGTCACTCAAGTATTTTCACATGGGGCGGTTGAGCTCGAAAACAAGGAAGGAACGAGGTTCAAAGTGAATGGGCAGAGGATAAAAGTCTACTTGGGGAAATTTGAGAGTGTGCAAGAAGTGATCGAGGCCTACTAACTTAATGAATTCTGAGTAATCAAGGAGTTAGCGTCGTGACGCGATGTTAAATCAAGCGCTGCATGGGAGGCAACCCAAGATGTACAATCTAGCCAACTATAGGTGTTTGTTTCCAATTTAGGAGTTTGTTTCTTTCTTTTTGTTTTTTTAGTTCTTTTGATAGGTGTTTTATTTTTTAAGTTTGGCTAGGATAGAATAGGGTCCGTTACGAAAAAGTGTCCAGAAAATGTAAAAAGAAAATTCTAATGGTTGCTATGTGTGCAGGGACGAAAGGCAAAATCTGCAGAAAATAGTTGTGCAGTGGTCTACGGACCCCATCGACGGTCTGTTAGTCAAACCACGAATCGTGTATGGCGTCCTTAGATCCCAGGTAAGTTTTCTAATTTATCTAAGTTTCATAGTGACCTACGGACCATACCTATGGCCCGTAGGTTGACCCACGGACCGTCGACGGGGTCTCGTGTCAAACCTTGGGTTTCTGCCAGACCCTTCTAAATATAACCACTCATTTTTTTAAATATTTCCCACGTCCATATTCTTCCCCCCAACCATTTTTAACCTTCCAAATCCCCACAATCAACCATTCATAACCCCCATATCACTCCCCAAATCAATTACGCAGATCTCATACCTCCCCTCTTCTCTCCCAAATCATTCCAACACTCACATTTTCTTCCCCCACGATTTCACAGTCCGGGTTCAGTGTCGAAGGCTAGCAAAGGGTCAAGGATTTCATTGCACTAACATCATTGTTTAAATCATAAAATCACGAAGTTGAACTTGACCTTGGGTTGTTAATATCCTATTTGTATGTTGACTTAGAGTTAGAAACACCCTTGGAATGATGGTATGTCAGTGTATAGTAATTTAAAACCAACTAAATCGGTTAATAGGTCTAAATTGGAAGTTTTGACTTAGGGTTGTTCAAATGGTTTTGTGTGAATGTGAATAAAATAGAATGATCACAACCATAAGAATGATGAACTACCAAAATATATGTTGAAATGCATGTATAGGCTTAGTTTGATTGTGTATGTGTTGAAATATGGCACCAAGTGCGAGTCCAAGTTGGAAACCTGGCACAGAACTGACCCACGACTTCAACCCACAGATCGTAGGTCAACTTACGGACCGTAGGTCGAGGTCCGTGGACCAGTGACACACACAAAATTGCTTAAGTATAGAACCACGATGTGGACTACGGTCCGTCATTTGATCAACGGACCATTCTGCACATCCGTAATTCCTCATCTGTGACCCAAAAATGTGACCTCCTGACCTACGGAAGGGATCCAAGGACCGTCATTCCATCGACGGACCGTAGGTACCCACAATGAGTCACCAGTCAGCTACAGTCTGAAAAAATTTCTACTTTTTTTCTGGGTCCGAATTTTGTTCTAAAATTATTTCATGGGTCCTTTTGTATTCTTTGGGTACTAACTAAGCTTCACACAGATACCATAGCTCCAAAATAATCTCTGACCTACGCATAAGGGGGCAAGTCCAAATCAGTCACCCCCTCTCGATGTCTACTTGATGAGGACACCAATGCCGACTACATTCCACCTACCCTCAGGGTCTCCCCCACTGCCCCTCGCACTACTAGGCGATCCCTTCATGTTGTCTCTACCAATGATGAGGTCGAGGCCACTTCCCCAGTCTGAGGAGGGGGCTACACCTTCCAGTTCTGAGTAGCGGTTCGGCTTTAGTTCTAGCGGCGGTCCTGCTTTTTCCTTTGAGGTCGATAGCTCAGGAGATGGCCCGGTACCTACTAGAGTTGAGCCTGCCCCCAAGGTCGATGAGCCAAACAAATGGTGCATTTCGGGACAACATCAGATATATGAGAATGGCACGATGTTGAATGAGCACCGGAGGATGGCTAGGATCATGACTG